>VDFB02323032.1:0-25953 GCA_007258455.2 Sequoia sempervirens | reverse complement strand
CCACCCTCCCACACTCTCTCCCACACTCTCTCCCACTCCCACCCTCTCCCACCCTCTCTCCCACAAGCATAAATACATACATATAGGCATACATACATACATGACACACAAACATACATATACATACAAACATATGAACAAACATTCAATAAAGTGGGATTCAACTAAAGGAAGACATAATGCGAGCGCGTTATGTGTTGCTAGACATGTTCCTCGGAGAAGCAAAAAATGTCAAAACTAACACATAACGCGAGCGCATTATAACGCGCTCGCGTTATATTTTTCTTTGGGAATCCCCGAGCCTTAGCCTTGGTATTTTCCTTGGAATACCAACCCAAAGGCTTGGAGGGAATTCCCAATGACCAAAGACGTGTTTTTTTGCAAATTGTACAATTTTTCACATAATTAGGTTCGTGCTCACCGTCAGGATTGCATCTGGTTCAATATCGACAAAATCGAACACATGGGTAATGTTAAGTTCTCTCTTAGTTTTCCAACGATGTAATTTTTTTCACTTTCTGACAATCTTAGGCCTTTCATCCATAATTTCTTTTGTTTGTATGTTTGTTTTTTGTCAAAAAGTAGTATTTGGTGTTTTTTTCATTATAAATTAACCGTTCATCAAAATTTCAAATAAATTACATTTTTAGAAACTAGACTCCATTCTACAAATTTTAAAAAATAAAAATTAAAAAAAATCTATTACTTTCCAAAATTTGTAAGGGAAACATGGCCAAAATTCTGCTTTTTAGGAAGTTCCCACTTAGAAAATTAGTAAAAAATAAAATATTCATTAAAAAATTATCAGAAAAATTGTACATCAACTAGATATTGTTAGCTAACTTTTGACTATAGTGATTTTAAAAATACTACAAAACATTTCACCGTGTTAGGGTCATACAAGAGTTGCTATGTTATGTTTTTCTGACAAAAACAACAGAAATTTATGTACATCCCACTTTTGAACCCCTTAATCTCAACCATTTTCAAAATAAATTAGTAGATTAGAAAGTACACTTGGAGCACTTCGATCCTTGTTTTTGTTCCATCTCAAAATTTTGAGTGTAGCTATCCTCAATTTCACGTCCAAGGTCAGTATTTCCTGATTTCAGAAAAAAAAGTGGCCACTTAAGCCCCCTTTTTGGGAACCATCTTGGAGGACTTACCCATGAGAAGCATATATTTTTTCTTTGTTTGTTGATGTTGATGGATTTGAAGAATGCATATATTGTGAATGTTGATTTTTGAATATAAGGGATTTGGTGCACTCAATATGGGTTATTTTCCAATAGGTTCACAAGGTTGTGATCGAGAATTATACCCTTTTGAGGGTCATGAGATAACTTGATGAAAATCTATAAGTGTAGCTTAGTATGGATTGTTATCCAATAATTTGAGAATATATGTTTCATGAGTTTGAGGAGATGGTAGTTTGGTAACTCAGGAATTCATCTCAGAGCTACACCATTCCAAGGGTTATGAGACAACTTGATGGTGTTCTACCCATTTTTTGATTTATTTCTTCAAAAAAATATCTTCTCAAAATGTGTATGTGTTTTTTTTATTTAACATGTTCTATTATGTTAACCTTAAGGGGGTCTCTTGGCAAGGTGAAATTTGAAGTTTTAGGAGTACATTTGCAAGAAAAATGTAATGAGGGAGGAATATTAGTGTAGCAAATTATAGTATTGTATTACATTTTTTATCATTGTTCTATTACTACAGTTATACAATTATCAGTCATGCAATTGATAACTATATTTCTACTCTTTTTTATATCTCTTATTTATTCATCAAATAGATAATAAAGCATCCACCTTTAAAGTTTATGGTTTTACAATAATCATGGCATGATCATTAAGCTTTTTCTCTTTCAAAAATAATATGATACAAAAGAAATATTTATATAATCAACATGATGTGAAATAATGTATAGTATGAAAAGAATCTCTATATTCAAAGACTCCCTACCCACTTCTTTTTCTTGATCATTATCATGCAATGCTTAACTGTATCAACAATATTTAAGAAATATATTTGTATAAAAAATACATTTAGAGGCCCCTATCTATATAATTGGCACATCGATTTTGTTGAGCCTTGGGCCTTTCCTTCTATATTTATACATGATACCATTTCCTTATTCTAAGCATCTTTAAGGAGTAGTTCTTGGCATGCAAATATCTAACCTTTTTTTAAATATTTAAAATAGAAAGGTGGCCCTTTGTTGGCAATAAGTTCCTTATTTTCATCTTCATTAATATATAAAGGCATCCCTCAACCAACCAAAAGGCTCTAGGTTCATATTTGGGTTCTTTTCCTTTTAAACAATGCCCCTTCAACTTCTTGCATGATATAATCACCTACCACTAGAACTACTTACTAAAGATAATGTACCAAGATCTTAACTCATTAGGTCCACTCCTTATTTATAGGAGGGAACTAACAACTAACCTTTATTTGAGGTAGAAATATTCAATTCCTTATAGACAGCCCCATATATATTGGCTATCTATTGCATGTGAACAATGTTGAAAATAGTACTAAGCCAAGAGGAACTACATCTAGTCCTAATTGTATTGGTTTATGTCCTTAGTGGTTGGTTATTCTTATGAAATAAAAAAATCTCCTTAGTTCGCTCTTCTCTCACTACAAATATTTCGCCTTAATGTAACACATTACTAGGAAGTGTAGAGGGGAACATTCTTAACCTACCTTAGATATAAGAGATGGTGGTTCTTGATTCTAAGATAAGTTTCATAAGAGGCCTTCAAGGTGTCAATTTTGAGATATGATAGTTATTGCATTATAAGAAAATAGTATTTGGAGGACTTTGGGGCATCATTTCTAAGATAAGTGTTATATGGAAGCCTTAGGGTCATTAGTTCCATGAAAATTTGGCTTGTTATATTTTACGCCGAAGGCGTATCCTATTTGAAAGAGATCGAGCTAAAATTAGTAATCAACGGCTGACTTTACCCTGGAGACGATTGAAGTCATCGTAGCTGTTAATTTTTGCGCTCATGTTTGATGTCAATCTGACGGATTTCCATAAGCTACAGGCTGCACAGAAAGTCAAGTTCAAATACGCCTCCGATGTTGATGTGGCTTCAATGTTTGCTTCGACTAATTCCTGTAAAGGAGTCTCTGGGAGTTTTCCGGCATGGTTTCTATTTGCTCTCAACATTACTGCCTCAGAAATTATGACTTTGTTCAAGCAAACGTTAGGAGGCCTGCATTTGGCAAGGAAGACAGGGTAGATCTGGTAATATAAGGGATAACGGTGGAGAGGGAGAAGCCATTGTGGTTCGATGTCTGTCTCAGACCGGCGTACAAAGAAGAGGATGATGAATACGCAGGATCTTTTATTCACATTCGTCCTCGTTAAAAACGGAGCAAGGGCATCTGCCGTTCCTCTTTGAGATTAGAAATAAGTGACATACTCCATAATTTTGATTCAGAGCATCACACAAGTGTTACAGTTACGCTTGTACCCAAATTCAACACCGATCAGCTTCCCATTACAGCAGAAAATATTTGTATACAAAATTCTTAGATTCCATCAAGGCTAATATACCCTGCTTATATAAATCTGAATTTAACAGAAAAGAAGAGTAAAGATATTTTAGACAAATCTAATGCCTTTGTGTGGATTCGTGATTTTGTGTATATATCAGTTTTTACTGTAATATTTTGGTAATATACGGCATATCCAATTTGAAAGAGGCCGAGCTAAAATTAGTAATTGGCAAACTCTTTTAAATAGACCCTGGAGATGGGTATCAATGTTTGTCCATACTTCAGATCAATGTTTGTCACTTGCTATGATGGGTATCAGTAAATCCTGCTATCAAGCTCATAAACTCAGCCAGATAACAATTGAAAATGACAGATCTGTTTGACTTCACTTCTTTCAGCTTCCTAACATCAGCATTCCCTCTCTCGCTCACAAAACTCCTCCAACCTTTTTTTAGATCTCAGCACCGAATTGCAGAAACACTTTGGATATGCATATCACTGGAAGCGCACAAAGATCCCCTCAACAAAGACACCCACAACCTCGAATTTTTTATTAGGTAATTATTTTGAGGGCCCAAATTATATTTCTGGCAATTAACATACACCCCCAACAAGTTTTAATCACCTCCAACTGCAACCTACAACTGTGGATGTATCCAGCAAATACAACTGTACTCTGTACTTTGTTTATCTATTATTAGTTACAGTCAGCTACCGAATATTTTCAATGGTGTACAACTTGCAATGAATGTGAATGAAAGAAAATGAAAGCTTGTGTCTTTCTTATCTTCCTTTACTCCCTAGATTAAGGCGCCCACATGTTTAAGTTATTCCAATTGTAAGCTGGGATTACGCTTGGACCTAGCCGAGCCTCCACCCAATAAATGAATATCTGACCTAAACTAGTCATGTAGAATGTGTACATCTGTCGGTCACATGCATTGCAATCTGTCGTGCATTATGGCTTAATGTGATCATTATTGCCTCTCACAATTTTTTTATTTCTTCACAAAGGCTGGTATGCTAACACTTTCACTTACACCTCCTTCATCCTTGGTCGCTACAGGAATGGCAACATGGATCAAGCATTTAGGGTTTTTTGCAAAATGCCTCCCAATTCTATCACTTAACTTATAAACGATCTCTTCACTGTGGGTAGAATACAAGAGGCTTTAAAAATGTTGGCTGAGATGGGGGAGGATGGAACGAGCATACAGTTCATACCTACACTCTGCTCATCACAGTTCTTTGTGAAGAGGGAAATTGTAGGAAGCACATGGTTGAGAGAGGATGCCAACACAACATTCATGCTTAAAATTTTTGAGGAAATGAAAATTACAAGTGTGAACCAGATGCCTACACATATAGTGCTCTTATTTATGGCCTTTGCAGAAAAGGAAAGTTAGTAGAAGCAGAATTGCTTCTTGGAGAAATAGACGAGAAAGGCCTAAAACCAGATAAGTAACATATAACTCTCTCATCGACACTAACATCCAACTAGGCGAAATTAATCATGCTTTTGACGTTCTAAGAAAAATGAAGAAGAACTATTGCCAACCTGATTATTATCTGACCTACCATTTGTTTATGATTGGGATGAGGGAGGTGGCAAAAAGCACTGCAGAGAACATCCGACACTTGCCATGGACTCTAAAGGAATTGATATTTTGGTAGAAAAGGACTGCCAACCTACTACTAGTACCTATGATGTTTTGGTAGCTAGATCAAATTGGTCCAAGAGGCTCGGTTCCCAATGGACCAATATATGCCTCTTGCAGTAGGGTATTGCCAACAAGGGATATCTACACATGCTTTAAAGATTTTAGAATCAATGATTGAAAATGGATTTGAACCTAGCCTATCTATATGCAGCTCAGTGCTTACCGGTCTTCGTAGAGAAGGAAAGGAAAGAGAGGCAGACATCTTTTATGATATTATCATCAACAGTTTTAGCTCTGATGAATTCACTTGGACTGTGCTCATTGATAGGTTTCTCAAAGAAGGTGCAATTGATGCATGTTTTAAGCTACTTGAGAGGATGAAGGAGAATTTTGACTAGCACAAAAGTGGTCCTCTCATTCAGCTCGGGAAAAATTTGTAGGATACTTGGAAATATTTTCATATCCATCCTGTCTATTTCATCATTCTAAAAAAATTAAGTGTGAATTTTCATTTAGTTTATCTAGTATCAAACTAGATTTATAGATGATATCATTATTATCATTTGGGTGAACGTAACTTTTAATTTATTAATAATGTTCAATAATTTAAAAGCAAATTATATATAAGATTTTTCAAATAAATGTTAATTTATTATTTATTATTTGTATTATATATTTTCCTTTCTAACTTTTTCAACATAATTATTAATTTAGTTTTTAACCAATACTCTTTTCATATATAAAAAGTATAAATAAATCGCACACACATATGTTCCACCTCTCTCTCTCTCTCTCTCTCTCTCTCTCTCTCTCTCTCTCTCTCTTTGTGTATCCCTCTTTATTCTGCTTTATCTCCCTCTCCCTCTTTCTATATCTTTCTACTTCTCTTTCCTCTCTCTATTTCTCTCCCTCTCTATCTATTTATATATATCTATCTACTACCTCTTTATCTCTATCCATATCTCTCTCTCACTCATACAAACACACTCCTTGTTTATCACTCCCTATCTCTATCTCTATTTGTCTTTCCCCTCTTTATCTTTCTCTCACTCTTTTCATTGCTTGTCTATACCATTTTCTCTTTCTCACGCTTGCCCCCCCTCTCTCTCTCTCTCCACCCCTCTCTCTCTCTATCTCTCTTCCCTAATTCCCCTCTTTCTCCCCTCTCCTTCCTTTTACCTATATCTCTTCCTCCCCTCTCTCTCTCTCTCTCTCTCTCTCTCTCTCTCTCTCTCTCTCCACCTATCTCTCTCCCTCTCTCCCCACTCTACCTATCTCTTTTCCTTTCTCTCCCTCCCGCTCTCTCTCTCTCTCTCTCCATCTCTCCCTCCCCGCCCCCTCCCTTCCTATCCCCATATCTATCTCTCTATCTCTACCTCCATCTCCCTTTCTCTTCCCATATATCTCATCTCTCTCTTTATTTTCCCATATATCTTTATATTTCCCTCTTTATCTCTCCCTCTCTCTATCTCCCCCCTCTATATCTCTTTTTTCTCTCTTTACCTCTCAATATCTATCTCCCTATCTCTATATTTCCTTACCGCCCGCCCACCTCCCCGACCCCTCTCTCTCTCTCTCTCACACACACACACACACATACACACAAACATAACATGAGCCTATTGCTAATAGAGCTTGATTATATTCCTAATTTAGATGTTTTGTTTTTTTCATGTTTTGATCCCTATGAGTGGATGCATAGTTGGTTTGAAGCTATCACTTATACATTCATACCTGTGTTTCACAAATTACATCATTTTCTAAATGCCCTACCAACTGATCCTCCATATAACACATAAATATATGAAACAAAAAAACCCACCAAATTTTTTCCAATTGACCTTCCACATCTCTTCAGTGTACCCATTGCACACCAAGGTGCAATTGCTAGTTATGTCTATATGTGATAAAAACATGTGCTACATTAATACCTAAATTCTATTCAATATTATTCCTTGTTCCCTCACTCAAGGATTGTAAAATTTCACTTTTGAATAGAGAAGAAACATAACTTTGGATAAGACAAGATATTGCATGGACATGGACCACTTCCCATAAATGGGAGGCTCAATGGAGCTTCTCACTAGGTATTATACCATGATAATGCAACATCTCATTGGGTAGTGTAGTAGTGGATATAAAATCAACTCTTCTTAATGTGGTATCTCACTAGATAGTGTACCAAGGTCTATTCTTCTAAATGATATATTTTTACTAGGTATTAAATGCCATAACTTGAATACATATACAAATCAATTTGATTGAGTAAACTGATGATTTAATAAAATATTAATCTTTTGGAAGGTTAAAATCTCAATACTTAACTTGAAAGAATTGATATCTTAATTACAAAAGTGCCCAAATCATAATTTGTCTTATATACAAATTGTAACAATGTTATCTATACATATATAAATCAATTTATTTTTGTAAAGATTAAGAAATTGTAAAAATATAATTATAGATAAATTTAAATTCCAAGTCTTGATTTCATTAAAATAAAACAGAAATAGTTTCATTATAATATTAAAACTAGCATTCAGAAATCTTTTGATCATGTTAGCTATAAATAATTGAACTAATGTAAAGAACCAACACATCATCATGATGTTGTTAGATAAAATATGATCTTTGAAGTTTGACTGCTCACTTTGACTTATCTTTGCTACATATATTTTCATATCCCACCAACATTATATTTGATTTTATTTAACCCAAATCTAATTTAGAACATCTAAATAAATAAACTCTTTCTTAAAACAATTACATGTTGATCATGACATACTAACTCTTTGAAATTCCTATATTGATCAATCCAGTTTAGCTTGACTCTAAACAAGTCATTAAAAAGAAAAACAACCAGTGACCCAGAAGACAATACAATCCAAAGCAATCTGCAGAATTTCAGTTGCCTTTCTTCATCTGCATCTGCCTTAACAATTCCTGCATATTGTTGTAAGAAGCGCCGTCGACTTTGACTGAAGCAATTGCGTTGTCTTTGTACTTTTGCAGACTAATTCTCATCTCTCTGCCTTGCTTGTCATCCAAATTCATCAACTTCCTCACCAACGCTTCCACCTCGCCTCTTAAAACGTTTTCCCCCATCTCATAACCGACCTTCCAAACATCAACTGCAAATCTCCTGTTTGTGGGTTGCTCTGCAAAGAATGGCCAGCATATCATGGGCACGCCCGAGCTTATGCTTTCAATTGTGGAGTTCCACCCACTGTGAGTAAGAAATCCTCCCACAGATGGATGAGACAGAACCTTACTTTGCGGTGTCCAGCTAACGAAAAACCCTCGCTCCTTCGTTCTCTCCATAAACTTACCGGGCAGCACGGCAGAGCTGCCTTGGACAAGATCAGGGCGGATGGCCCACAAGAATGGCTGATTGCTTGCCTCCAAACCCCACGCGAACTCCACAAGCTCTTCATCTGACAACACAGTGACGCTTCCGAAGCACACATATATCACTGATGATTTGTTTTGCTTGTCCAGCCACTCCAGACACGACTTCTCTTCTTTCCATATGCTCATGTTTGTGCCTGCAACCGAATCGCCATAGCCTGCCGAGCTGAGTAAAAGTGGACCGATGGAGAGCACTTTATTACTGAATTTAGAATTCAGATCGCTCAACACCGGTTCTTCTAACTCTTGAAAGGTGTTAAGTAAAACTAAGGAAGCCTGGTGAGTGTTTTGTGCCTCCCTCATCACGTACTGAAACATATAATCGGCAACGTCGGTTACTGTCAGAAAGCTGGGCAGATCCTTCACACGCAGAGCTTCTATTCCAGGAATACAAGTGATAACATCGTCCTTGTAGCGATCTCTACTATCTGTAAGCCAATCACCAATACTGATTAGCGTAGAGGAAAACAACCATAAACAAGTTTTTATACATAAATCACTATAAGGAAAACAAGAAAAAGTTTACTACCTGTGAGCGGGATATAACCTTGGTGAATGAGGAGCGGCATATAATAATAGGCGGACAAACCGCAGGCACTAGATGTCCAAAAGGCCACTCTGGGTACACCAAATTTGTCAGCGATCTGCTGAGTAAAAGAGAATACCCCGTCTGCAACGATAATTGTTAGCGGAGGCAGACGGACCGACTGCATAATCTTTTCAACAATGTTCTCCACGTGAACTGGGGCGTTCTTTTGCAGGGACTCGCAAAGTTCCGGCAGCTTCAAAGTGCGGACATGATCAGGCGGAAGACCGTCAGGAAAGCTCTGGAACCTCAGGTACTCGGTAGAAGTATGATTCAATCGCTGCTCTATGAAATCTGTGTTAACAAACGTTACCAGAATACGGTTGTCAATGAGAATCTTGGCTAGTTGCATCAGGGGAGTTATGTGGCCCTGTGCAGGAAAAGGAAATAGCAGTGCATGGCCTCTAACCCGATCCATAATCCAACTCCAAACAATTCAAACTATATTTCCGGAATACTTGTTATGGACGGACCAAGATGAAGAGGTGAAATAGTCACTGGTACTATTTATCTAGGAAACGTCCGACATGGACGACGTCAGCACTGATCTTTGGTTAATGCGTTGGACCCTTTTAAATAGCATTGGTCTATTTAGATAGTACTCTTTTCACACGTGATCAATGAAAACAGATCACCAAATCAGATCAGATATCAGAACACCAACAATAGATTTTAGCGGGTTATGAAAACATGTGCACATAAAACATATGCCGTCGGTAGGGTGACAGAGTCAAACCTATCTATCTACAACTAAGGGTCAAATATATGGTTTCTAATTATTAGGGTTAATTTTGTGAGTATGTTGTGGTTGAATGGAATATTGTAAGATTTTGTATCTATTTACTCATTGGTAGGGTCACAAGGTCAAACCTATCTATCTACAACTAAGGGTCAAACATATGATCTCTAATTGTTAGGGTTAATTTTGTGAGTATGTCGTGGTTGAATGAAATATTGTAAGATTTTGTATCTATCTATAATTAAGGGTCAAACATATGATCATCAGTAGTTAGGGCTAATTTTGTGAGCAAGTAGCGGTTGCATGAAATATTGTAAGACTTTGTATGTATCTACAACTAAGGGTTAAAGATATGATTAGTAGTTGTTATGCTAATTTTGTGAGCATGTAAAGGTTGCATAGACTATTGTAACTTTCCCTTTTTTAGAAATGTGAATTGACCTCTTATCTATCTACACTATAATTTGGAGGTGCGACTCATCATACAACTTGCCACATTAGCATGTCTAGTGAGAAGTGTCCATTTTTTTTTTTAAAGGTTCAACCAAAACTTAATCATGGTCACCTTAGCAGTTGAATAAAAAAAATATCATTTTTTTGCTAGTATAATATTGTATCTTTATTTAAAATATAACTTATATGCAACGTAAATAATCCTAATACTTTTTTGGTAATAAAAAAACTTTGTTATTTCTTTTATATCCAACACAAATGGACCAATAGTTGAACACAAAAAAACTATTTGTTGTCATAAAAATAACACATTATTATTTAAAATGCAACTTATATTCAATGATAAAACTTTTTGACAATCCTTCCCATTTCATGAGAAAATACAAGGTATTTATCGTCGTCACTTTTATATTTGTGATAAGAAAATCTATTAATATTAAATGCTCAAATGCATATACATTGTTACTTCAATCTAGTTGTATGAACAAGAATGTTATTATTTCAATATGATAACAATACCTTGTTTAAATGAACACCTCATTTTATAAATGACACACTTATAGTGGACAATTATGATATTTTATATGAAAGAAAAAAAAAAATTTCACTTGTTTATGAATGTATTTATGTTTTTTTTTATGTAACATTCATAGGTTCTCATGTGTTCAAGTATGGGTCCATCTTGACCAACATTTGGTTATGGATTTTGACTTATTTCTTGTTGTCATGACACTTGAAGAGAGTGCAGTTACCCAACTCTAAAATTTTAAATGTTTAATATATTAATATTAATAATACCATATGTATTGAAAGCTAATATTTAGTTTTTAGTTATTTTATTTTTCTTTTATTAAAAAGAAAGAAACATATTTTTCAAAATATCTTTAATTAAATGACACAAAATAAATATATTTTAGAATTTTATGAGTTGATATTATAAATAGTAAAATAATTAGTATATTTTTTAAAATTATAAGGAAAGATTAAGATTAATAAGTTTTATTTACATATGGTTTGATGGTTTTGTACTAAAAAATGTTGCTATGTGATCTAAGATGGTATTTGAACATCATATTTGATTCTATAACACTTGTACAGAGAACAAGTTGAACTATTTTTTTTTAGAGAAAAATTGTATTGTCAACTTAATCTATGTTGATTATCCATAATTATCCACATATTCATCCATTTAATTAAGTATTTATCCACACATTATGCATTAATAAATTAAAATTTATTAATTAATATCCACCTCATATGAATCAATAATTCAATTAATTAATTATTAAATTGATTAATTCCACTTTATCTAATTGATTACCTAGTCTAATCAATCCACTTAGACTTACTCCTAGTTCCACTCATCAATGAATTATACTTCACTCATCCATGCAATTAGTTAGCTATTCTATGCAATAGTCAAATCTCCCTAATTCTCTCATGCACTTGGTTAACTTCTCCATGCAAGGAGTTGACTGATAAATCAAATCTATTAACTCCCTGGTCATATTGAGTTGAGAAATTATAATTATTTTAAATTAAAATAAGAATAATGTGCAACTCACCTATGCATCTCACATCTCTCCATCAATCCCCCAAATCAAGGATCAAATCTCAACTTTTAGATTCAATCCTAGCCATTCATCATATCCTCTTGCAAATCTATAAATCAAGCATTTTATATCATACATCAAAATCATATCAATTCTATATCCAAAGAATGCTAATGTCATGTTAGAAAATTGAGCACCCACATCATAAGGAGAAAAACTTTACATTTAGCTCAATTAGAGGTTTGCATGTGTTTGAATTGATCTTAGTTTGATGCTATTTCATTTGTTTCATTTACATGCATACATTTTGGTGAAACCAACATTAAATTACACATCTAATGCTTGCTCTTGTGATATTTCATCATTTTGAGCTTAAAAGTGATCACCTTTTTGAGAGTGTCTTGGAGATAACCTTTTTATAGGATCCCCAAATTGAAAAAATAGCCTCACGATTGCATTGAAGAGAATCAAGAGATGTATTTTAATTTTCCATACTTCTATTATTAAACATACACATAGTGTGAGAATATAAACATAGATATGCCTGAAACAGGTATGCATAACCACCTCAAAGGTATACACATAGATCTAAGGTACAATGAGTAGGTATATATACATAAAATCTACCCATACATGAGGTATATACATATCTAAAATGAATTTCAAGAGTTTTCATATATATATATATATATATATATATATATATATATATATGTCTTTTGAAAAGAAATTTAGGGTTTTGAATAATCCATGATATGTGCAGTTGTGAGGACTATATATTGCAAGCCTTTCCCTTATGTGCTTATTTTAATTATTATATTTATTAGGTAAATTAAATCTACATAAATGTTAAGCAATGTTATTTTGTTTTACAAGCAATAAAAAATGTTTAAATCAAAATTTATTTCAATTTATTTGTTTTTCTGTTAATTAAATAAATAATTTATTCTTTCCTTTTTGTAGGTTGTAGGCTTCTAAGTCATTCTTTTTATCAATTCTAAGTAGTTTTGAGCAAGCATTTTCAAGAGATAAGAATTAAGAATCTTCAAGCAATCTTTCAAAAGAGCATTCAAGTTTCAAAAGCAAGCAAAGTTGAATTCTTGGAGTAGCATTAAAGTGTTGATCTTCAACTTCACTTTCATTCAAGATCTAGCATTTTCAAATGTTGATCATGGTTGTCTATGGCGAGTCATGATGGATTCTAGGTTGGGGAGATGCAACTAGCCATCAAGCCAAGCCTAAAGACTTGTTTCCTAAGTGATTCAATCCTGTTAGAGTAAATGCATATTTACTTATGATTTACTTAGGTAGACTATAGTTTAGCTGCATTTAATTTATTAAACCACGAAATTAGTTTTATTTCCCGTATTCCTGTATTGGGTGGTTGCTCACTCGTTTGGCTTTTTTCATGGCTTTATAAGCATGTAAATTATAATGTATATTATTATCTTAGCTTTTAATAAAGCTTATCACATATTTGGTGATTATTATTTTCTCAGTTGTGAGGTTTGAGTTGCATGTTGTTCCTCGGTGATTTGGAATTTTTCTCCAACATGGTATTAGAGAAGACCTCCAACCCTTCCTTTCGCTGAGGATTTTTTTCTTGTTGGCGAGCTTGAGAGCTGAGGTCACTAGTTTTTTGGAAGACCTCCGTGTGGTTAGCCTGCACCTTTATCAAGATTTCTACAATGCATATTTTGTGTGGTTAAATTTGGCCTTTTTTTAGGGGCCGTAGAAGGTTTATCACACATTTTCCTTTGCAAATCTATCATTTCATCTAGAAATATTTGGCATTTGGAATTTATATTAAATTCCTATTTCGCCTTAGTTATTGCAATTTATTTCCATCATTGATTTGTATTTGGCAGACCGATTTGATTCTCTATGTAGATATGAACTCTTTTGTAGTTCTTTCTGGTTTCTAGAGGAGGGTGTGTGTTTTGTTCTCTGGAGGAATTTTGGAGAGAGGAGGCCCGATTTAATTTGTTGCTAGGCATGGATTTCATTCTCTATAGGCCGTAGTTTCTTGATGGAGTGGTTCCTTCTTCATCTGGTGGACTTGTTTCTTCCTAAGGGAAGAGGTGTTGCTTGCAGGGATTGAATCATTTCTATCTTCAAGCATCCTTCATCAACAATGAAGCTTCTTCATTGTGGGGGGCCTATATAGTCTCACTTTCCCTCTTATGGGGGGGTCATTGATTGTATATACATGATGTATGTAGTACTTGGGGGTTGTGATCGAGTCTTCAATCCATGCATCAATTTTTTTTTTTGTTTTCTCTCTTTTGGAAAGGGGTTTTTTCCCAATGATTTTTTCTCCTTTTCTTTGCTTGTGAGAGTTTTTTTTATGCATTGTAAATGGGTACCTAACATGGTTGTGTAGCTGGGACCCAAATTGCATCTTCTTTTTTGCATAATAATTCTCCCTAAGTTACATTTAAGGGGGGGTGTTAGAGTAAATGCATATTTACTTAAGTTTTACTTGGGTTGACTATGTTTTAGTTGCATTTAATATATTAAACTGGGAAATTAGTCTTCTTTCCCGTATTCCCATATTGAATGGTTGCTCACTCGTTTGGCTTTTTTCATGGCTTTATAAGCCTGAATTATAATGTATTTTATTATCTTAGCTTTTAATAAAGCTTATCACATATTTGGTGATTATTATTTTCTCAGCTGTGAAGGTTGAGTTGTAGGTTGTTCCCAGGTGATTTGGAGCTTTTCTCCAACACATCCTCCATTATCACTCTACATTCAGCCTAAGGAAGGTACAAGCATCATTAGAGCTCATTTAGGGAGATTAGAGATCTCCTCAAGTGAGTTATTTATCTTCATATTTCCATTCTTACATCTTATTCTTACACATTAGAATAGGATTGCATCATGTTTCATAATTCTTAGTCTTTGGCACACTTAAGGCTAGGGTTTGCATGTATATTCCATTATTTACATCAAGGTTTAAATACCAAATTAGGGGTTTGATTAAGGAAAACCACCCATTAACAAATCAAGTTTATATTCTATTTTGCAGGTATTTCAATAGATTCAGATTTGAAACTCAAGTTGGAAGGAAAGGGAAGGTATTGAAGTGCAGATTAGAACTTTAAATTCCTAAAAAAGTGGAATGGGACTAATTCGCCAAGAGTGGTGAATGAGTCCCACTAAAGGTGTCTTTCAGATCTATTTGTAGATTCAGATACCCTTTTCCCTGGAACAAACTCCCATGCAAAAACTCAAATCTGGGATTGATTCACCTAGGTTAGTGAATGAGTCCTAGTTGGTCAAAAAGTCAAAAATTTCATTATTTTAGAGCTACAATCAGTAACTTCTAGATTACCAGGTGCACATTATTCATCTTTCTTCTTTTCTGTTCTATTTTGTTTGCATTTCTAAGTCATTTTATAGGCCATTACATTGAATTAGGGTTTTGTGTTACATCTTACATTTCATTGTCTTGTCCAAGTTTAGAATTGGTGGTAAACCCCTCATTAGATCATATTTAGCCCCTAGAACAACCCTCTTGCAAGATCTCTTTCTCTTTTGAGATCTCAAGGGTTCTTTCTTGAGTGAAAATTAGTGAAAGTTTCCCCTTTTTGGTCCAAAACCCTAAAGGTGAAAAGGGATCCAATTTTCCACCTTTCATTTTGGTGAACTTGCATTTAGAGCATCATAATTTTGATTTGGAGTGCATTTCCATCCTAGATTTGACTTGCATTAACATTGCATTAGGATTTGTATTGGTTAATTTGCATTCTAGGGTTTCAAATTTTGCTTTAGTGAAAGCTCATTTAGCTTGAATTTTTGCATCTAATTTCATTTGAAAATATGCATTTGCATCTCAAATTTAGATCATACAACATAGAAAATAGAAAAATGAACTAAATTTTTTTGAAAATTCTAAAAAAAATCCTTACTACCAAGATTCATTCGCCACCTTGGGTGAATCAGTATCAGTCCAATTTCTGAACTACATTTGCTATAGTTAAATTGTTTGTTTTTAGGCTTCTAGTTTCTGTCATTGCTTTTATGTTTCAGTTTGATTACTTTGTGTTACATTGAAATCATTAGAAATATCATCACTTACATTCATTGTAATTGTGGATAGAATTAGATTTTTGCACTTTTCATTTTTAGCATTTAGATTAGATTACATTAGACATAGATAAAAAAACACAACAAAAAATAAGACCAGACACCTAAGCTACTTGGAGAAAGTATAGTTATTTGACTATGCCAAATCTCTCTTTCCAAGTTAACCTAATCCTCAAGCCTTTTAGTTTGTGATGACTTTGATACGTTAGATGAAGCCCTTGCAGATTTCATCTCACAAGGTTCATCTACTAAGGCTTGTTATGAGAAACCAAAACCAAGAGAAGTTAATGCGATTCAACCTCAACTCATCCTTTACCCACCTTCGCACAAGCCAAAAGCTAAAAAAAAGCCTGAATTTACTCTTTATCCACCCCAAAACAATGTTTTGCAACAATCAAGTAATAATACCATTGCTCATACATACAACACTCGAAACAATCTACAACCAAGGAAACCAACCTTGAAAAATTTACCTTTGCCTAATCCTATCTTACCCAGTCCTCCTCGTTTAACTTTGCATAGTGGGAAGGAGTGTGATCTCATTGAACAACTCAAGAATACTCTTGCAAAGATATCCGTATGGGACTTAATTCATAATTCACCAAACTATCACACTATGCTTCAAATAACCTTACAACAAGTAGTGGTTCCTCCTAACCAGTACAAATACAAATGATGTAGCATCTCTCATTCAAGGAATGAATATAGTTAATGTAGACATCACCTTTCATCAACATGAGCTGCCTCCTTTGGAATTGAGAAAGAAAAATGGCGCCTTCATGATAATATCCCAATTCAATAGAATAGGCATAAAAAGGACCCTTGTTGATAATGATTCAACCCTTAATGTGTACAGTGTGAAACTCTTAGATAGATTGTGCATAGACAAATAAAAAATGGAACTTGACTCCTTATTGATTCAAGGATTTGATATTGTAGGAAAGCAACCACTTAGTGTGATTACTTTACCTATTACAGTTGGAAAGGATACCTTACAAACTCCTATTCATGTTATGCCTCATGACCTTGCATACAATATTATTTTAGGAAGACCTTGGATTCATGAGATACATGCCGTGCCTTCGACTCTTTATCATATCATGAAATATGTCTATAAAAACAAGGTATACCAAGTTGAAATAGACCTTGAGCCTAAAAGTTGCTTACAAGTTGAAAAAGGAATGACAAGTCCTCTAAGCACATTGATTCCAACATCCAACATAGAGCCTCTAGAAGAAAAAAAGCAATAAATGGAAATATTGTCAAAATTATTAGATGATGATTGGGGTTCCTTGGAATTCACACCCTCGTTTATGGGAAAATACATAATCACAAGAAAAGAAGATGACAAACAAAAGAAACCAATGGTCATGTCAACTTAGAACTTGGAGGAAAATTCACAAGCATCTACCTCATCCACTATCGAAGAAGATACAAGATATATATATATATATTTTTTTTTGATGAGATAGATTATCAACAACCACCAAACTTGAAAGAAATAGAAAAAAATTATGGGAGAGGTTATGAACTTGTGAAAAAATTGGGCTATAATGGTAAAGGACGTGGAAAGAAATAACATGACATTCGTGTTCCTATAGATCTTAACACACAAGTGATGAAAAATGGTTTGGGGTATTTCCCTTTTCAAATTATGCAAGAAACAAAGAGACCATTGTTAAACATCAACACTATCATGTGCAAGCCAAAAATCAATCTCACCTTGAAACATCCTGAATTGCTTGATATGGATTCTGAACCATCATGGGAATACTTTGAGGACTATGAAGCCTTACAGAAAATGTTAGGAGTTTATGAAAAGTCACCTACTACACTTCAAAAGAAAAAGGTTACATTCGCTATGGGGTGATCCCACAATACTGGTTTACAATTTTTGGCCAAACTAGACACTAAACTATTTTTTTCTAACTAAATCTTCACTTTCAGGCACCTATAGTGGCTAAACCATGAGGAATTTGAAGATGATGCAAACAAGTGATTTGTGACATTTTGTCTTTAGATTCTAAATATATTTTTTTCAAATTTTTTGGAATTATATTGCACTTCTTTTTCCATCTCCTTCGAAAACTAGTTTTTTTTTAGTAAACACCATTTTTAAGGAGTGACTCACCATATAACACATAAATTTTCTTCCATGAAGGATAAAATTCTAATTTTTTCGAATTTAGATTTGTAACTACGATATCTAGTGCTTCTAATTGGTTTCATATTGTTTTATTGAATATTTTTTCCTTAATCAAGTTTCAAAGTCAGACCAATTACAATTCAGACGTAGGCAGACTGTATAAAACAACTTTTTTTGTATGTATCAATTTTTTTTTGATAATCTTCTATTTTTCCACTTGCAGAAAAGATTAATTTTTTGGTGAAAACCCACATTCACAAGAAATAAAAAACAAATATAATAATCAAATTAAATTTATTTAAAATTATACTTTTTGGGAAGCTTATAATAAGGACTACATACTTACAAAAAATAAATTTTAAATGAATTCATTTGATCCCCCAAAAGGCAAATCAAAAGTGGTTTGTTATCAGCATTTTGATAGGTGTAAAGGAGACTTCATTATAGGTATGGTTTAAAACTAGCGGGGTTCTATCCAAGGGGGTTTTGATCTAAGGTAGTTTGATCAAACCCTCTTCAATTGGAATGCTTTAAATGGAACGTTTTAACACTTAAATCATTATATTTTCTAAAAATATGTGATTTCATCAAAAATTAGAATCTCCTAGAAATTGTAAACCATCTTTGTGGGATCACCCTATGATTAGAACCAAGCAAAAAGATGTAGAAGAGGAAAGTACTAAGACAAATATGAGTAAATAGGAATATAACCCTGAATTTACAAAGCCAAGTGCACTTCCTCTAGGAGATACAATTGACATATTGATGGAAATCAATGATAAGGAAAAAGTCATTAAGATAGGAAAGTGCCTTGATGATGAAGAAAAAGAAGATCACACAATGTTACTCCATGAATTTTTTGAACTTTCAGTTTGGAAATATTCAGATATGCCAAAAATCAATGCTAAGATTGTGACACACAACATAGTCCTTGTTGAAAATGCTAAATCAGTTTGACAAAAGATACGAAAGATGAATCCTAAGATAGCCTTGTTCGTTAAAGGAGAAATCAAAAAAATCCTTGAGGCCGGTTTCATAAGACCTATAGATTATTCTCCTTGGATCTCAAACATTGTCATTGTCACAAAACCTGACAATCGTATTAGGATGTGTATTGATTTTCGTGATCTAAATAAAGCATCTTTAAAAGATGATTTTCCCCTTCCTAATATCAACATGATAGTGGATTCATCTGTGGGACATGCTTTGTTGTCATTCATGGATGGATTTTCTGGATACAATCAAATCTTTATCAATCCTCAAGATCAATATAGAAAAACATTTACAATAGTTTGGGGAACATTTTTTTGAGTCATGATGCCTTTTGGATTGAAGAATGCAGGCGCAACATATCAACAACCTATGACATTAATATTTCAGGATCCATACATAAGATCTTAGAAGACTATGTTGATGATATTCCAGCCAAATCTTTAACAAGACAAGACAATGTGAATGTGCTTTAGAAAATATTTGAGCGAATGCAAAAGTACAACATGCAATTGAATCCAAAAACTCCGCTCTTTGGTGTAGATAGTGGAAAACTTCTAGGTTTCACTGTATCTCAGAGGCATCGAGATAACATGAAGAAAATTTATGCTATATTCAACATGGCACCTCCTAAAAACATTTCTCAATTGCACACATTACAAGGAAGAGTTCAAGCCATCTGTCATTTTGTCACATCTTTAGATGATCGAACGTTACCATTTACACATCTCCTCAAAATGGATGTATGCTTTGATTGGAACAAGGATTATAAACATGATTTTGAGAGTTTGAAGGAGTACCTTGCAACTCCACCTGTTTTACAACATGCTATGCAAAAAAAATTGTTCATACTTTATATAGCCGCAACAACCCATGCTCTCATAGCATTGTTGGCTCAAAAGGATGAAAATGGTAGCAGCATCCTGCTTATTGAGCATTAGTCTAACTTTGATTGATTATGAGAAACGCATACACAATAGAAAAGAAAACAATGTTTGGCTCTTGTATTCACTACAAGTAAATTGAGACATTACTTACTGAATGCAAAAATATAGGTGATGACAAAATTTGATCCTCTAAAGCATCTTTTCAATAAAACAGATTTATCAAGATGCTTGGCTAAATGGGTTATGTTGTTAATAGAGTTTGACCTTAAGTTTGTTTCACTAAAGAAATTAAAGGACAAGCCTTAACTAATCACTTAGTTGATGCTCCCTCACCCTTAGCATTAACTAATATCAAGACATTCCCTGATGAGAATGTGTGGACTATTCAAACAAATGACGAAGCATGGGAATTATACTTTGATGGATCTAAGTGTAGAGCAGGCTCCAACACTGGGGTTATAATAATTCCATCCACGAGAAATCCTATTCCCTTATCATACCGCTTAAAATTCCTATGCATCAACAACATGACAAAATATGAAGCATTAATTGTTGGATTGCACACTATTTTAGCTTTGGGAGTTCAAAATGTCAAGATATTTTATGATTCTCAATTAATCATTAAGCAAATAAATGGGACACATCAAGAAAAGCATGACAAATTATCGAAATACAAGGATCTCCCAATGACTTTGTTAGGGAAGTTTGAATCATTTACCAAATTGACAACATCCCATGAAAGGATAGTTGACATGCGGATGCAATGGCAAGTGCAACTTCTCTTATATCGCCTCAAGATCCTTCAAAAGATTTCACATAATTTACTGTTCACCCAATCATGAAACCATTGATCGAGTCCAAAATCAAAGATGTATTAATAACAACTATGGAAATCTCTACTGAATGGTATTCACCGATATTTAATTATCTAAAAGAGGGTACCTTTCCACAACCGATAGCTAAAAATACTCGAGAGATCATCTTCGCAAGCTTGCAACTAAATATATCATTCTTGCTAATGTATTATATAGAAGATCCTTTAGTGGCCTTTTACTTAGATGTCTTAAATAAGCTGAAATCCCCATAGCACTTGAAGAAGCTCATGTGGGTGCTTATGGTAGTCATTTTGGAGGAAGATCATTAGTGAAAAAACTCGTTTGCATGGGATATTACTGGAGAAATATGGATAAAAATTGCTTTGAGTATGTTAAAAGATGTCACAAATGTCAAGAACATAGCAATTTGATTCATGTTGGACTGCTTGTGAGCTTCGAGCCCAAATTCATATTTGTCCATTCTCAGTATGGGGACTGGATCTAATTAGAAAAATCTCACCACCTTCATCTTGTGGAGATACCTTTACAATCACTACAATAGATTAGTTCAAAAAATGGGTAAAAGTTATTCCTCTTTGATCAACAACTGCTAATGTAATATGTCATTTCATATTGGAACACATTATTGCTCATTTTGGACTTCCACATTAATTCCAAACAATGGGACACCATTTAAAAATAATGATGTGAATAAATTCCTTGAAACATTTAATATCCAACATCACTTTTCAACACCTTATTATCCACAATCTAATGGTCAAGCCGAATCAAATTTAATAAAACTCTCAAACAAATCCTAAGAAAGACAATAAAAAAAAATAACAAGGATTGGCACACATAATTGACATATGCGTTATGGGCTTACCGTCTAGCATCAAAAAATCCACTAGAACAACACCTTATAACATTGTCTATGGTATCGAGGTGATTATTCCCTTGGAGTTAGAAATCCCCACATTAGGGATTTCTCTTCAAGGACTTATTGATGACAACACTTATAAAGAACAACAATTACATCAGCTTGAGATGCTTGATGAACAACACATTAATGCTCTTGAGCATCTCCAAGCTTATGCTAAAAAAATGCAATGTAGTTATAGTGATCATGTCATCCCTTGGGTATTCAGTAAAGGTGACTTAGTCTTATTTTAAAATCAACATAATGTTAATGTCGACTCGGTTGAAAAAGGAAAATTTAGTCCTAACTAGTTAGGACCTTACATAATTAACGAAAGTTATGGGAACGGTGCATAAACATTAACATAAATGGATGGCACACCTCTTAAAGACCCTATTAATGCTGCACATCTACACTGGTATTATGTCTAACCCTCCTTGAATAGTATGAATGATAAAGCAGTGGTGTTAGAGTTAGTGGATACTATTCCATGTGCTCTCGCATTACTTCATTCTTGACAAACAATTATTTGTGTATCTTGAATACTAAAGTGATTATTTAATTCATTTTTAAGTGATTACTTTAGGTTTCATGCTATTCAAGTTCATCTTGTATGTTGTGTTAGATTAGATCCATATATGCATTTAATGTTCTTTAAATTCGATCATAGGTGCATTTAATCACAATGTTGCATCTAAGAGAAACTACAATAAGTTTTAATTAGATCACATAAAAACATGTTAAATCATGGAAGTATTCATCAAATAGTCTCATAAAGATTATTTAATTAATCACATTGCCATTTAACATTCAACACATGAACACAAGTAATAAAACATCAAATGATCATATATATATCAATTTTTTGTGTACATGTCATTAGCATATACAATGCTACTTAGGTCTATGACTGCTAGATCCCTCGAGACCTGGTGCTTGCATCTATCTAGTGGTGGTTTGTTGGGAGACGGTGGTATGCAATCATGATCATGATCCATCAAGTGTACTAAGAGAAAATTGTAAGCCTCGTACTTTCTTGAGGGCCTCCTGATGCTCCCCTACTATCTTATCTCTCTCTACTTGAAGCCTGGCTACCTCTGACTATAGTCTCTCAAACTTTGTTGGGATTTGAGATGATTGTGCATATGGGACAACATCGGCTTGGTGGATGTGCCTTCTGAAACTCTCATATGTTTCCCATAGCCTAATGTATGGATTGAAAAACTTTGGGTCCTGATCCACTATGGGTGGGGGCATATAGTCTGAGTCCGTGGCGTCCTAATCAACTAATGGGGCCACTATCTCTGCAGCCACCTGATGATAGAGATCATGAAGATCTCTCATAGACCTTGTATGATAGAAACAATAAGCACAATCAATACACATCATGATATATATATTAAAGCATAAACCATTAGCATAAACATCAAGCATAATAGTAAATAAAATATCATCACCTATCTCTCTGGAAGGCTGTGTGAACTCATCCTTTCTAGGTGTATAGGGGGCATGGAGGATGTGCTAGCCTCTCCTTGGCTATGGGTACTGGTTCCTATTGCAACTGATCCTCCTGATCTAGTCATATGAATGGGAGATGGATCTCCCCACTTGTGGCCTATTGGATCCTCATCTATTGCCTCACCACTCTCACTCAAGGACTACTCCTCCTCATCCCCCTCCTCATCCCCACCCTCTTGGCCATCATAGTTAGGATCTGCAATCTCATCGTACTCCTCATCTATGAAATTAGTAAATATGTCTACAACCCTGTATCGTGTCTCCTCAGCCTTGTCCTCTACCTCATCTCCCTCATCTGGGAGTGGTCCTACATTACCTATCGACTCCTCCTTCAAAAATACAAGAGCTAGTCGTGGCACTGTCCACCACTCCTCATACTCATTTGTGGCACTAACATCATCAACGTCAGAGATTGGAGGCATATCATGATCTGAATACTCAAAGTCACTATAGATACCATCCTCCATAGTGAACTATCTAGAATCAACAGGTCTCTAGGCGCTCCACATTGATCTCTTGAAGAAGGGTCATGCCCTAGGTGCTATCTAGACTTGCCCAAACTGTCACATGCCATGATCATAGTAGAAAGAACACATTATATAATCATGTCTGCCAATCAAAAACCTATCCAACTATAGTCTTCTTATCTGCCTAGTGTGATCTAGCCACTAAAGCACAAGCTGATAAGGTCTCCAAAGGATCTCATCCTCCTCCAGTCGGTCAAATCGAACTCTCTAGAAGTGAAAGTCACCATACTACCAAAACCATTGTAGAGGATAATTGAAGGCCAGAGGATACCCCAAGGTTGTTGGACACGGGAACCCAATAGGTCTGGTACACATGATATGCTCTAGGCACCAAACCTATAGAAGCATACATTGTACCATGTTGTCCACCTCCCAAAAGACAAACCGTCCAAGATCATAGTACATGTGCACTAGGATACTACGTCCCCAGGTGTATACTATCCTATGTTGTGCCATCCCTCATATCAGGTGTACTAGTTCTCCCTCCAAGTGTAGTCCCTGACCATTAGGGATGAGTACTAGTGCTAATTTTAGCATCATAATCCGTCTAACCAGTGGGGCCCATGAATATAATAAAATCACAAGATCTATCTGTTCCCTCACTCTCTCATCATGCACTGGTCCACAAAGGCAGTACTGCATGTCACATTTCATCTCGTGAAATGATCGCTCCACTTGGAAATGCACTTTCTCACCCCGAATAGGAACTTGGAGTATGTGGTGTACATCCTCCAGTGTGATGGTCATCTCGCTGGTAGGTAGATGAAATGTGCATGTATTTGAATCCCATCGCTCTGGTAATTCCATCAACATCAGATCATGGTACCTCATGGGGGCATGAGGTACACCCAATATAGTCCTACAGTTTGCAAAAGCTCTATATCCTCCGCTAAAAGAGTGGGGGCTAAATCTCAAAGAAGACTAATTGGCCTACCACCTAGATACTAATGCAAACAGGTGGGAATCTAATAAAAAAACAAAAATATTTCCTCTAAGCAATCTAAACTCTCAAATTTTTACATCAACAATCATTAAAGTGTACTAAAGTTGTTCTAGTAAACTTTGCTAAAGGTCCTAAACACTTTAGACCCCTTTTGGGTCACTTTACGAAGAAACAAGACACTTTGCGAACAAAAGGGACACTTTGTGAACAAAAGGGAAACTTTGTTAGCATTTTTCCAAGTCCCTAGATCAACCTAGAAAATTATAAAAATCATAAAATAACTACGTAAGGATAGAGTGAAGGCAGAAAAAATAAGTCACCTCATGATAGTGCTCACCGTGTACCACTTGGTCTCGCAAGATGTCCATCTCGTAGGCCTGTAACCCTGTTGGCTCGACATTTTCAGCTACTCTTCAATCACTTTCAAGCTACAAAAAGGTAAGTGAAAAAATAATTAGAATTTACTTCACTTTTTGATCTTATATATATCTTAAAATTAGGGTTTTTACTATATTAGGGTTAAAAAGTGCATTTCATTCATTAACATAATGGGTGCTAGAGAACTCTATTTTTGACGCTATTTGTTGCATTGGAATCGTAATTCCGCTCATATCCTCGTCATCTATCTATCATTATGAGGTATGGTACTTGGAAATACCCTATGATATGATTCTATGTTGGTGTAATTAAATGTCTTAAAATGTCCTAGGTCATAATTACACCTTAGTTAAGTTTACTTAGGGACCACATAGAGGTTGTTGAGAATTTCCACTTTTGGTGGACTTGACATGTCATTACTTCATCACTTCCTAATCTTTGTATCATTATCATGTGATTATCTCTCCACCTTTTGTGGAGTGATAGGTTTTCCTAGTTGTCTCATGTCATAAGATTACGACACTTGTCATAATCTTATGCCCTTCTATGTTCTCACCTTGGCTATATAACCAAGGGGTCTCTCTCATTGTAATAATCATAATCATCTCATATCAATGACATTGAATACAGTTTATTCTTGTCATATTCTCTCTCTCTTTTCTTGTGCTTTCCATTTGGTCCATAGATCTTGGCATCCATAGCCAATTCTAACATGGTATCAGAGTGGGTTGGGTGTCAGTGGAGAGTTTTTTTCTAAAGAGAGATCCTAGATCTGAGGAGGTTCCGTTCGTGGCTCTTTGTTGAAAGTTCATATCCGAG
>VDFB02323031.1:1258473-1367175 GCA_007258455.2 Sequoia sempervirens | reverse complement strand
GGAGATTCCCCTATAGAGAGTTTGTCAAGATGCAGAGGAGTAATTCTTGACCATTTGTTCTCTATAATTGAAATACATTGAAAATACAATTATTTTATTTTATTTTGAGCATCCCAGTTAGGTCAAAATGTGGGACACAGTATTGTGGGATCACCCAACCAAGACAAGAGCCACCCCTTCCCCAATCCCCCCACACACACCAAAGCTCTCGGTGTTTCAACCTAGCACAACTACCAAATGTAATGCCTGTGCTTTACTAATAACATTAGTTGGGTGATTAGATGAAACACTTTTTTTATGTTAAAAAATACAACACAAGTAGTGTTGCAATGCATACAACCACACACGTGTCATTGACTTCACGACAACACTAACAAAAACACATAACAAAAGACTGCAATAAGGAGACACAAAACAATTCATTCTTAGATTCATTAACTAGAGTGAAGAAGTGAATTAAATTCATTTAGAAATAAGACATGAACACTTTCTAACCCTTAGCATTTCACAAGAATCATACACATGCATTTATTCATTAGGTTTAACTGCAACATTCAATTACTCAATGTAACTTCAATAGTATAGGAGAGAGATTAGACTCATATAAACCATATGGCCTATTCATTCAATCATCACACAATGGGAAATTACAAGGAAATAATATATGATTTATCTTACTAAATCAAATTACCATAGAATATACTACTACATGTGGCTAGCATGATAAAATATAAGGAAATATCAAATTTCATATTTACAACTATATCACATTTTCCAAGACAACATAGGCCTAGAGCACCATTTCAGTAATATCTTTTGATCCAAACATGCTTTAATACACGTACATATTAGGATCAAATGATCATGAATTTGTCCAACAACATACTTATGAAATAAAATCTTCAAAACAAAAATTATAAAATTACATAAAAAATATATTCATTCAAATGACTATCTCATTTATTATGCATTTCCTTGAAATATGGTAATCATAAATAAGTTTACAAATTCTCATACCATTTCATCAAGCACAAAAACTAATATGTTTGGACATCATCTACACACTCAAAATTTACAATTACTCATAAATTATATTTTTGTTCAAATCATTAAATGCAACAAATCAAGATACTAAACTAAGAACTCTTAAAGCTCTCAAGAGAGCTTGGGGACCAATGAAGGATTTACTTGTCACCCTACCATATTATACCATCATCAATGCAATAGATGTCTATGCCACTCTAGGAAATATGTATGCCATTCATATTGTTTTTTGAACTATTTTTTAATTAAAATCTTGACTCAATGTTAGAAGCTATAAAAAACCTTACAATGTTATAAATACATAGAGCAATGAGCTCTAATTTTTTTTTTGTAAATGGAGTTTGGAATGACATGGAAGGAATTTTGTATTGGTAAAGGATTTTTCCTAGTAGAACATGACATGATGAACAATGCAGAGTTCATCATTGATTTGTAGGATCTCTAATTGAATCGAGGAAGAAGAGTTGATTGTCGTTGGAGAGAGAGGCTTGCTCAAAAGTGGAACCCATTATAGGACAATTATAGTCTTGAAAACAATAACTTTACCATGGATTGTGTGCCTAACCATCTGAAGAGTTTATGATCCCTCATGGTTAGGATGGTGAGGATCCTCTAGAGGTGGTATTGAAGGAGAACCATTGATTTCCTTGACAGCTGTAGGAAGTGAAGATGACAAACTTGGTTGTGCAAAACTAAGTTGTCAGGTGTAACCACTATGGAGACATCATATGTTTGTATATAAGATTGTTTTTTTAAGACCACTCATCATTTCTCGCATAAGTGAATCTACTTCTCAAATTGACTAGACAAAATTTGTTCAACAACAGTGACATAATTGATTAGGATTTGTTTAAGAGTGCTAATACTTGTCAATTCATGTGAGATTTCTCTTGTAGCTTTTGGAGCCATTCTAAATTGGATCTAGGATTAAGAAAGAAGATCCACAAAAAAATTGCAACTAGTGCTTTGAAAATGAAATCTCTTGGAAAGTAGAATTTCTAAATATCCCCCTCAAAGTAAAAACCAATGATTGATTTGCTTACCCAAATTGCATGATATCAAATTTTTTGTTTTGTTTTCTTTAAGTCATTACTAAATGAATGATAGCACATCAACTCCTCAAGGATAAATTTTGAAGCTCATAGATCCCTTAATAGCACTCAATTTTTTTTAATGGGACCACTTCTTGGAAACCTCTTGCAATACATTTTTGAATGGTGCAAGAATTGTATCAATTGGATGCTTCTCCTTAAGGAAATTTGTAGTACAAGAAGGGGTATTTTTCCTCAAAGGATCAACATAATAACTAAAATGTTAATGTAGATTTGAGAAATTATTGCTTGGTAAGTGGTTGTAGTTTTTCTTTGATGACGAATTCTAACCTTCAAGTAACTCACTAAAATTGAAGTTAGTAAAAAATAGTAGATCTAGTGGAGCAAAAAACGTAGGGACCCTAAGGAGGACTAGATCTAGTGATTTGGTTGGGATATGCCATTAGATCTAGTAACAATAAATCATGGGAACCCTTGAGAGGACTATGGATGAAGGTCACTAGAGATAAGCTTATGAGTATAGGGAAAATAATTTGGAGGAGGTTAAGAAGATTAAATTGCAAAGTTGCCAGGAGACTGGTACCAGTACCAGTACGGCTTTTTTTTGAAAATAGGAGATGGGGGTACTTGGAGACGCCATTTTTTTATTAATATAAATAAAAAAATTTAAAAATAAAAATTAATAATTTATAGAAAATCTGAAAATATGATGACATTGAACTTTCAAAACAATAATTTAATCGCTCTTAGATGCGTCAGATACATTATGCTTTAACTTTTAAAGTTTCAAATGTTTAAATTTTAAAGTTTTTTTAAGGTATTTTAGCGGGAGACGGCAAGGTACTTGGGAAACTTCGGTGGAAGTCTCCAGCCTCCTGGAGGTGTCTCCGCAGACGGCATCAGTGTCGAAGATGCGTCTCAGAGGGGGGGAGACTCGTCTCCTGGCAACTGTGTTAAATTGTCAAGTAGACAAAATTGAAGGTCGTTAGGGAAGCCTAAGAATCTTAGATCTAGTAAAGGTAAAAGATAGAAAATCATTAGAGAACTAGATCTAAAGGCCAATATTGATAAGTTATTTTACTAATGATATGAACACAATTGAAGCAACAAGAGAGAACAAAAGAGATTGCCCCAAGTGTAGATTGAACTCACTTGTATTATTTATATATTCATTACAAATAATATACAAGGAAGCTTTTAGGAGAAGAGAGAGATATGTAAACACTTGAGAAAATACAATAAACTAGTGTTCCACGGGGATGCGTCCCCCACAAAAATCCTACCGCACTTGAGACGAGGACGTCCCCGAGACGTGGGGACGTCTGGGAAATGTCCCTCGGCCGTCTCCTAAACGTTTCTCTTTCAAGGGGACGTTTCCTTAGCATTTTTGGCCAAAGGGGACTTTGGGACGTCCCCAAGACTCCCAGGAAACTCCTAGGCATTGCCCCTAGACCCCCACAAGGGGTGCTGCCCCTTGACCCCGCTGGGGGCGTTGCCCCTAGACTCCCATGAGGGGCACTGCTCCTCGACCTTGTTGGGGGCGTTGCCCCTAGACCCCCACGAGGGGCGTTGCCCTTCAACCCTGCTGGGGTCATTGCCCCAAAATCCCCACAAGGGGCATTGCCCCTCAATCCCATTGGGGGCACTACCCCCAAACCCCCGCATGGGGCATTTCCCCTCAACCCCGTTGGGGCAATTGCCCTCAAACTTGAGATTATGGTTTTTGCATCAGCCAGGACCTATCTTAGACGCATTCGTAGGAAGGATGTAGGCTCCTTTGAGCCATAGACTTCTATTTATTGTTTTGATATTTCATATTTGTTTGTAGCATTTGATGTCATGGATTTCATATTCCATAAGTTTTGTATACATTTGAGTCTTTGACTATATATCTAAGTGTGCTATTTACTTCAAGTACTATTTAAACTTTACTTATTCCTTAGGCTAGGCTTCTACAGTTATACATCTTTTTATAACTAATTTTTCAAGTACTATATGTATTTCAATGTCGTCCCCCCGCTGCCCCCAAACTTAGGCCCCCCCGTCCCCGAAATGCATCCCCTCGTCAGGAAACTCTGTGGAACTATGCAATAAACCCATGTGACTGTATTTAATAAAATACAAAAGCTCATGTGGTTATATCTAATAGAAGGTACATTATTTTATCTACTTTGATGGAATATAAGACTTTGGATCCTTTGAAGGTTGTACCTTTAATGAATTGTATGTCCAAAAACAATGTTCAAGTGATCCTAGCTGGACATCTTGTTAGGTGTGTTATAATAGTTTTAAGAATCTTCTCAATTAGAATTATGCTGAACAAGATTGTTAATTGGTTGAACTAGTCTATGTCTTATTACACATATTAGTTGATTGATAGTGTAATGCAATTATGTTTTGGTTGTGATGATTGATGGGTTAAAATTAATTGTGATGAAAAATTTGAACAACTAAATTATTTGGACAAAATGGAAAGGGCAAAAAGGTGGAAGCGAATGACAAATGAAAAAGGAAAACAAATGAAAAAATGAAAAGCTTCAAAGAAAGATGCATCTCTTCAAATTTATTCTCCAAATGGACCATCGGCTGCTCCAAATTGACAGTGGGCTGCTCCAAATTGACAGTAGGCTGCTTTAAATACAAGGTGGGCTGCTACAATTCTGCACAAACACACTTTGATCACTGTTTGCTGTTCAATTCTGATGATTGTGTTTTACTACAATGTATTCTTTTGGTCTCTATGATATCTTTTTGTCTTTATTGTTAGTTGCAAGTGATGTCTCTTTCCTTTAATTGTGTTCTCTTAGCTTTTAGGATTTAGAAGTCAGATTTTCGTTTCGAATTTTGAGAGGTATTAGCTGGCAAAGTTTGACCCATGGGACACAAGAGTCTTGGCAAGTCTACCAAATTTGGCAACTCTTATAGAAACTTGCTGGTGAGTCTGCTAGGTAACCAACACATTTTGTAACACTAGCTCTATAGTTTTGAGGTTCTTATTGTTATCTTCTATTTGTATCCTAGCATACATGAGATTATTGTTTATGAAGATGATGTGAATGTGCTATTCCATTTCAATGGTACCTAACACTTTTAATGTTTTAATGTATTTTTCAAGAAGTTAATTTTTGTATGCTCTCAGATGTTAATTTTCATGTTTCTTGAAGTAAGTCAAGAAATGATCATATACGGTTCAATGTTGCTTGACATGTTACAAGAACTCTTACTTCATAAGAAAGGATGGTTACAAAAGTTTAAAACTGACATCAATGGAAATGGAAATGTGGCAAGTTCCCGTAGTTCATATTATTAAAAAGCTCCCTTGAAGACAGATTAATGCTCAAACTTGCATTTTCTTCTAGAGTTCTAGATGATGTAAAATTGTTTGCTTTGAGTCATTTAATTTTGTATGAAACTAGAAAAGGTTTTTATACCTTTACAATCTATTTTATGCTGCAAGATAAATTTTTAATTGAATGCAATTTGTACTGCTTTTCAGGTCATTCCAGCATTTGAGGAGGCTGTAGCAAGTATGAGTGTTGGTGGGGTCAGAAGGTTAACACAAGCCTTTGTCTTCAGAATTATGACATGAATTGGATAACTTATGTTGTTATCTGCTTATTCTCATTCAACCATGGAAATGTTTTGTATGTTAATGGAGAATTTGCAATTTGATTCTTTGCTAGTTGTCTCATTTAGTAGAATATTCCATAACCCTTTTCCTAAATTAATCCACCCCAAATATTTCTAATTGTTGCTCCTTTTCATTTTCAGATTCATTATTTGTTTGTGCCTTTCTCTCATGTTCGGCACATAAGTGTTGTGGGTGGCTATGTCTGTTCCTTGGGATTATGCAAACTCTCTTCTTTCTTATCAAGCATTGTTTCCTTGATGCCTTAATTAGTCCCTCCCAAATTATTGAATCCTAAATCAAACAGTTCTCTAGGAAAGTGCCTATCGATTGTTATATAGATTCTTCTTGCTAGATTTCTTAAGATACTCTTGTGAAAATGCTAAATTATTTTATTGATGTTATTTAATCCCCATAATCGTATTCTGGTGACATTCTTGTTCTGGTGCCTTTCTAACGCTATTGCTTGTATGGCTTGCTGTAACTTTTCATCCTCTATTAAGTATTATTGAATGGTTCTGGCACCTTTTGTGTTTAGGTCTATTTACAAATGTGTATCAGAGGTCTTGATAAGAAGTGTCGCAATGGAGAGCTTGCACACACGACCCTGGTTTCTTATGCAAGCACCAGGACTTGTGTCTAGTTCCTTTTCCAGATGCATCTAATCTCTTCTGGGGAACCAGTTTAGTTTTTGCAATTGAAAAACCACCATTTTCAATTGCAAAATCAAGCAACACTGGGTATGAGAGCTTCTGATAATAGGGCAGGAACCTGAAGTACAAGAGAGTACTATTAAAAGGATAGAATGGGAATCTTTTAACTACGTTCAAGCAATGAATGCATAGAGAATTTGAATCAACTTATCCCATCCTGCTTCTTCTCTGGAATACATGGTCCATGTTTTTGTTCAGAGCTTTTTATGGCCCCAGTTTTATAGAGTGATGTTATCCTAACAACGTTTGGGGAAGGATCTTATTTGTTGCAAGAGAAAACTTAAAGAGATAATATTCTTTGATACAATTTTCGTAAAAGGAACATTTCAGCTGCTCAAGGGATGGAAATTACTTAGATGTTATGGCCATTCGTGAGCATTTTCCCTTGTAAATTTAAGGTCAAGAAAAGCCTCAACACACACGGAAAATCTTATTTGAAACCCAAATATTGAGGAATGGATAGACTATGGTCTATTGATTGGGAGCATTGTACGTACCATTACCTGAGTTTGATGTCCCTTTCTTGTTTCGTTATCAAACTTGTCCCAAGAGTCAAAGAAAAATAAAATATTTAAATATTTGAACATTTTTGAATAGCCTACCATTTAATGTTTTCTGGAAGCTTATCACTTTAAAAATATTGGATTATATTATTCCTATGTTCTGCAGTGTTTCCAGGTCAGGGGGGCCTATTCTGGGGGATGGCAGGGAACAGCAATTAAAAAAAGAATCTTTAAAAATATAGGAAATTTAAATTATTCATATTATCACATAAAATTAGAGTTGAATTGACAGTTCACATGAGAGTCAACATACAAATCAACAAAATATTTCATCTTATTAGACAGATGTGCAGAAACATGAAATGATTCAAAGCATTATTTAACGATAAAGAAATTCTGGTGTCAATAAATCCTGGGAACTTACACATGAAAATATATAAACTTAGAATGGGATCAGTCACCTCAAACTCCCTGATGGTTGAGGGACAAGAGGCATTTGATCAATGTGAGGACATTTATGTTCCTTCCCAGCATATTGACCGACTGGTCTTTGACTGGTCGAGCCCATTGGTGGGAGAGGGAATACCTCAACCAAAGGAAGAGGAGATCAAGGGTTTGGGCACTCAACTAGTGTCAGGTCATTTATGCACTGGATCTTCAGGTCAAGAAGTTCAAGGGGCACATACACTCTACTTTCCTATTGGTCAAGGAAAGTCTGCAACCTCTTTAAGTCGATTTAATAGAAGGCCCTGATGTTGGTCAAGTGCTCTCCCTTGTCATCATGGCATGAGTCAAGCCCACATCTGGCATGCCATACATAATTAGGGATACATCAGTCCATAACATATGTTTTAATAATTCATAATGATTGGCAATGAAATGAGATGAGAGTCAGTTTCCATCATAATTCAACAATATGTTTTACTCCTTGTAAATTAAACAAAATTTGTTTTTAACATATGTATGATTTTTATATTGATATTAAAAAATCAATAAACATAATTTCAAATTTTATATCTATTTCATTTTTAAATGAAAACTTCACTCATATGCTGAAAATGAAGACTAAAACAGATTTTGGAATCAAAATTTGTGGCTTAAAATAGCAGTTAACAGCTAACTGCTTCCAACATAATATCTATCCTCCTGTTATATGACATATGCAGACGTAGCCATATTTAAACCAAAGAAAACGTGGACAATTTAAAGCATCTAAGTACAAATTATTTAGCGACTAAGTTGCTGGTAACTCTCATCTCTGAAGACTGCTAAATCTGATAATCTGAAGCACCAAAAGTGGATAACAGATTAATAGCATTAGCAACTGAATGACACAAAGCTCCTCTGAATCAGGATTTTTGTTACTTCCAAATTGCAGCCAACTTCAAACTCCATAAAAAATATTGAGCCTCTATAACACTGCTGGAAGGATCATAAATTGCCTCTACGAAGAAGAAACTGTAATTATCTGTTTGGTTGTAAAGGACCTGACTTTTTATATTTTTTGGTTTTTACATTTTTAAATACTGTTGGCCATATGGAGACAGCTGCTCCCCCTGGACATTTCCGTCTGCCTCCTGGCTGTTCCTGGGATGTTCCCTGTCCCGTCAGTGGCCAGCAATGTTTCTAAGGTGTCCCCAAAACGTGAAAGGGACAGGGATGGGTCCCGTGTACCATTCTATTATTCTTTTGGATGTTTAGATTTTGCAAGCAGGGCTATTATATACAATATGCAATTTGAGTCTTGTGTTGGCCCTACATTATTATGTCCGTAATCCTTAATGCAATCCGATTTCACATGTACTTAAACTTCAATGTAGAAATCTAGCTGAAAATACATAGGTTAACTTAAAACTTACTGTTTAGCTAAGAAAATCTTTCTTATCTTGTTCTTATATCACATTTTCTACTTCCTTTCTTGTATTAGAATATACATTTGAAAATTTTATTTATGTCGTGACCAAATTCTCATATACATAGATATTCTCTGATCTGTTACAACTTGTTTTATATTGTCATTGTTAAACTTTAATGCCTTGTTGTGATACAGAGTCATTGTACCACCTGAGCTTGGTTATCCTGATTATAACTATAACAATGCAGGTCCAAAGCCAACTACATTTTCGGTAAAAAAATTTACTTGTATTGCCTTGCTTGGTTCGTTCATATAGTTTATCTTGGTGCGTTAGAACATTGTCAAAGAATTCAAGTTTTTAACATTTGCTTATAGAATGAACAAACATTACTTGTAGTTGTTATTTATGTGATAGACGTAATTTACAAGCCATTTAATACAACGACATATTCCTATGATGGGATTCTGTTCTACATTAATGCTTTCTCCTTCTAACGTTGAGTTTTCCCATGTAGGGGCAAAGAGCTCTCGACTTTGTATTGAAGAACCAAGGGCTTATTGACAAGACCTTAATGTTTGACATAGAACTACTAAAAGTGATCCCAACATGATTAGCTTGGGATTTCTCTCTTGTTGAATGTGAGTTCATTTCAAGTAGTTGAAACTGATACATACAGTATACCATTTTTACAGCTTTTTTCTCGATAGGTTTAAAACCTTAAAGATACATTTGTGATTCAAAATTGAATAATAGAAATAAGAATGTGACAAGGCATCCAAATACAACAAAAATTTAGAAAGATCAATAAAATTTGAAGACGACTAGATGTGACATGTTATTGTCATCTTAAGAAATGCTATATTAGTGTATTATGAAGAACAACAGGAAATTAAACTTGTTTCTATCCATTATACATACTCGAGAAAGATAATATATGGCAAACCCAAATTTCATAGTTATGCATAAAATGGAAAATTTAAACATGTTTTTAAGAAAATTTTTAAGTATATTTGCCTATCTGAGTATTTTTCTATCACAAGCAATTTTTTTTCTTAGCAACGACTCAAAATGTTAAGAAAATATCTTTATCAAAATGTGAGTTTACTAGTTTAAATAAACTTCCTAATTAAAATAAACAATATTTGTTTCAGATACTACATCTACAACTGTCGACTTTTACCTATCATAACTTGACTTGTTGCTGATAAAAATCGGAACTTTTCATGATATACGTATATTGCAGCTAATTTATACTATGTGGTTCATAGTGGCCAACTGTAGAGAATGGCAAACCACCATTTTGACAAATGAAACCTTGAAGCTTAGTTATATTCTACTCACCCTTTTAAATTGATGCTCTACTGGCCTCACATCTGGCATTTATAAATAAATTATAATAATATCCAATAACTGTAGGTCAATTAAACCTTAAATTCCACACACAATAAAATATAAACATGTCTGTAAAGAAGTTTAGATATGTGAAGGAGGAAGTTATTGAAGTAATTAATTGTGTACGAGGTTTCAAGTTGAAAAATGGCAATATGCGTGGGTGGATATGTTTTTTCAAATTTTAATTGGCATGTCATACCAGTGCACAACTTAGGTCCTTTTTGCATAAGTAGGTAGATATGTCATCAGAGTATGCACCTTAGTTGTTTCTACACCGATGCATGTTGGATCTGCTATCATCACTAGCATGCCTTAGGTTTTTTGGTCTCAGCGCATGGTGCATATGCAGGAGCACTGGTTATCGGTTAAAATAAAAATGTTATAATTTAATGTCTTATTCTTGTAAATGCTGATGTGATTCAATGTTGATTTATAACTTATACTTTTCAATCTAATGTAGATTGAACTGTGTTTTGTTTCACTTTTTCAGAGAGGAAACACGCTTGCGTATAATCTGGTGAATTGTTCTCATGTTCACACCATTAGTTTTGTCTAATTCAAAAATTCAAGTACACAAAAAGACTTTGATGTTTTGAGAAATTAAGAAGTTCTTTGTAATGAGCATTCTATACAAACATTGTGTCAAATTTAATTTGGTGTTTGGCACAAGATTCTACATTAGTGAATGGAGCTACTTGCTTTAAGTAATGGTGATTTGCTTGTTCATTTATAGCATTGCTTTTATTAAGTATTGGTGATTTTCTTGTTTATTTGTAGGAGTATTTTTTTAATCTGAGAATACATGGTTCTTTTCTACATCTCTTAAAGAGTGGGGATTGCCATCTATCTTTGTATGGGATTTTTAGAGATATATGCCAATCAATCCCTTAAGAGAAGCCATCTAGAAGGACAAAGAAGGAATCACCTTTCCATAGCTAAACTATAGCTATAATTCTTAATTAATTAGTCAATTAATCAGTCTCGCCCCCTCTTCAAGTTGCTAGCATAAGGTGGGAGGCCCTAAGGAGGGCCCCCACTATAGATAGGCAGAGGTAGGGGCGGGGTGGATAGGGGCCCCAGCCGATAGGAAGGATAGGGCCCTATCCAAACTGCCCGCTTCTATAGTAGGGGGCCCCTACTATAGATCGGGGGGGGGGGGTCGGCCGAGCGCCTAAAGGCCGGGGCTAAGGCGCCTCGCATATGGGTAGCAAGGGGGCTCTTATGCCGGGCCTAGCCCTGCGATGAGGCCAAGAGTAGCACACCACTTCGCACCTCTGTATCGGCGCCCAGGGGGCTGGAAGAGTCGGTGGAACCGGTGAACCACGCATGAGTCGCTGGTTGCGTGGGGCAGAGGGCTCGTAGTACCCCAACTATTGATCGATCTACGATCTAGTCCCTTAGCGCTCTATTGATTGGGAGAGGGGCCTATCGCTCTCCCTCGGCCTCCTCTCCCGTTGGTCGAGGGCGGCTATATATATAGTTGGCCGGTTCCACCCAAGGCAAATAGGTCGGTACCAAGGGCGAATAGGTCGGTCCCAACCCCACCGGGGGGGGGGGGGTGGGAGGCCAACCCTATTGCCACCCACCCCTGGGCCCTTATAATATAGGGGGGTCGGTCCTGCACGAAGGGCTGGTACCGATGAACCCGAGAATATAGGGGCCCTTGGTGGTAGCGAAGATCAGCGGCGTAGGGGGAGAAGGGGCCCGAGTCGGCAGATGCCGTACACTTGATTGGCCCGGCCCCCACCCACCCCACTATAGCCCCCCCCACCCCCCTATAATAGTTTAGTTATAGTAGGGCCCCGCCCTACCTCTATCCTGGCGGGCCCCTATCCTCTATAGTGGGGGTTCAATAGGGCCCTGGGGCCCCTACCCCTACTATTATAAAGGGTAAAGGCCCTATCCTCGGCCCCTACCATTCTAAAGGGCTAGCAGGCTGTGCCTTCGGCACCGACCATATGGAACAACTATATGGGGGGGGGTGGGGGGGGGAATAGTGGGGGTTCAATAGGGCTAAACTATAACTAAACGCCAACTATAGTAGGGGGGTGGGGGGGGAGAGTAGGGCGCCGCCAGCCATAATATCAATCAAGTTGGTGAGCCGTGTGATGGGAGACCTCCCCGCACGGTTCGGAGAGCACTTACGGTGAGTGAGATGGGAATCCAACTCTGAAGGCCTCTCCTTAACATAACAAGCAGTCGAGTAGACATTTGTTCGTTCCAGCATTGGGGCTTTCATCAATCAATCAATCTGCTGGTCCATGGGCGGATCGAGGCCTCTAAGTCCCGCTTGCTTGCTTGCTTTCTTTAAGTCGAGTGGATCTGGGAGATAGGGAGATGTTTGAATCTTGTCATATGCCTGTATGTATGCCCCGATGAACCCGAGGGGATGCCCACCAATGTCTTATAGTAGGATTAGCCGTCGATCGAGTTTTCTCGCAAGTCGGGGAGACAGAGTGACATCATATTCCGTAGACAAGAGAGTGTGGAGAATCACTTCCAGTTGGAGGGATTCGTTGGCGGCAACATCATCTTATAGTAGTATTAATTAGGGTGGGCGTACCTCGGTGGGAGGAGGTCGAGTGACCCGAAAGAGGAAGGAAATGAGTTAAGGTCTCAAAGGAAGGTGCGGCCCCTATCTATATATGGATATGGCTCCCATTATTCAACAAACAAACAACTGACCCGGTTCCTTCACATACCTTTCCTTATGGAGTGTTTCGCTCCATAAGGAAAGGTATGTCATTTTTGAGGTTGATCCTAAATAAACTTGCATGTAGTAGACCTAATGACAAGAAAGGAAGGGACTAGAATGATAGTGTCCAATCATTGATTTAGACTTTTAGATTGATGGTATAAACATAGATGTACATATGAGGGAGTCTATACTGAGTTCCTCAAATGATGAACAATTTTCATGAGGATCATACTATGACTAGGGCTTTGAGGATTATGACGACAATTGTAGTGATGACCTTGAGGAGCATGAAGGTGATGAGTTAGAATTAAATGAATCTAAAGAGGCATGGTGTATTGCTTCAACTTTGGTAGGAATTCTCTTTAGGTCTCATTACTATCTAGTTTCATCTTTATGCTGGGATCCCAAATGTACCATTTTTCACAACTCAATTATTTTCTCAAATTGAACAAGAATAACTACAAGTAAGAGTTTTTCTGAGGTTGTTGCTTCGGATTCTCAGGGTCTTGGGACATCCCCTCCGGATGTCTCAAATGGTGGGGCTATTGTGGCTTCCCCTCTTGTGCAAGAGATTTGGATCTCTGGCTGCCATTTCTGGTGATAGTGCTACGGCGACCAATTTTGGTGGCTCTTTTGATATGTCTATGTCTGCACGAAGGAATAGTGATGAAATCTCTGAGTCAAAGGCTGCAGGCATTCATCTTCAGGAATCTTGTGGGTTGGCCTGGCATGATAAGGCAACACGTGTGGAAGAAGGTTGGACTATTGTTATGGGCAAGAAAAAATCCTCTAGGCCTTCTTTTGACACGACTCTATGTTCCCACAAGAGTAGTTCTAAATGTAAAACTTGACGGGTTTGTTTGGGGGCTGGTTTTTGGCTGGTTGCAAGCTGTTCTTTTTGCAGCCTTGTTTTTTATTGTAAAGGGTTTCGGGTCCCTTCAAAACCTGTTTATACCTAAATCAAAAACTAGAAGTAGGTAATTTATTTGGACCTCAATTGAGTGCATTGACATGGGACATTGGCAACATTGCATAAGTACTAAGATGAGGTGGTTCTTCACTCCAATGAAGACTTGTAGGAGATGGATGTAGGGATATGAATCTAGATGAGACTATAGGGCCATGTCTTGATAATGCAAAGTTTGAAGTTGACCCTAGGAGGAGATTAGATCTGGAACCACTCCTTGAGGTTAGTATAGAGGGGCATGTTGAAACATAAGGAAATTTAGTGCATGTGTATTCATTACATATTGTAGCAATAGGTCAACACGAAAACATAGGGTAGAGTCTAGTAGTTTGAGTTCCACATTGAATAGGTTGTGGTTGAGTATGATTGGCAAGAAGTGGTAGATGGTACTTGTTGCGACTTATTTTGGTAGGAAAGATTAGAGCGAGCTTGGAGGACATTGATTACAATCAAGAAATTTTATTAAATTTCACAATGTTAGATGAATTGAAGGCCTTTGTATTCAAACATGGCTAATGAGAGACAAGAATGGGCAATAAGGTGTTCAAAATTTTAGAGGCATATGATAGGAAAAACAAAGTAATATGTCATTATGAGCATAAGTTTTTTCTCCACAAGGTCCATTTCGCCAAGTTGGCACAAGGCAAGGTGTTCATAGCATTGGGTGAGGATGCATGCTTTCAACCAATCTCAAAAAAAATAACTTATGTGAACAAGTATTCTAAGTGGCACATGATTATAACATATAAAGTCAAGTAGCAAAGAAGAGAGTTGAACTCCAAGCTAAGATAGGCAACAACATGGTTTGGTTTCAAAGGTTAAAAACAAGTAAAGGGGACATGGCTAAGCCAAAAATTGGAAATTCATAGAGGTTTTAGAAGGAAATTTCAAAGTTGACAAAGGCTAAGGTTGCACAATGTAACCAACTTTAGGCTTAAGAAATAGAGTTGTGTAGTTTTAGGGAAGAATTGGAATAGATGACCAATAAATTTAGGGAGGTCTCTTGCAAACCCTCCTTATTTGAAGTTGAGTTGACAAAATATAAAATTCAAGAAGCCAAGTGGGAGAGAGAAATGATGGAAAAAGATGAGAAGCAAGCCAAGCATGTTAGACAAAAGAGAAATATAAATATTGTAGTGGCTCAAGCTCTTGAATTGCAAAAGGAGCTAAAGAGGCTTAGAGGGAGGAGTGCCTCATTCTTCTCCTCGTATGCCATATTAGGACCAAGAGTTGCTACTCTAATAACCCATCATCCACCATGACTCCAACCTTGAAAACACCCCAAATACAATAGGTGCTAGATAATTGTTACCTCTTTTAACTATCATGGTTGTCAACCTCTTTTACTTGGGGAGATTACTCAATGAGACCAATGTAGATACCCATTTTGTAGTCTAATGAATATAAATAAATAAAAGTACTTTGGAGTCAAATGACAATGTTTTATTATGAAGTAATGAATTTTGTGCTTATGAGTTGTATGAGGAGGGCTAATTTTATATTTTTTGTGTGCTCGTGGTTCTAACTTTCACTCCCATTGAAGTTCATTTTTTTCAAAATCCTATATTGTGAGCATTGCTCCAAGTCATAACATTATAGAGAATGTGTGGTATTAGTAGAAGTTATCATGGCATCATGTTGTGAGGTTAATGTGAATTCATTCTACTTAATATTTTTTCCAAATGTAATAGTGAAAATTGCATACCTATGCCCTTTTGCCCTTATGTTTTGGGCCCACTTATATTAGAGTAACCATAGGTAATAACAAGCATACAAATGACATGTTTCCAATTGAGTGAGCATATGACCCATGCCTTATCCCTTTCCATCTGTACTCATTCCCAAGTATTGGTTTTTATCCTTAGTTTTACCCCTTTCTTGGCCTAGATTAGATTTTTTGCCACAAAAGAGATCTCAATTAGTTTTGCACTCACAAAAATAAACCCTTTGTTTTTAAATTCAAATCACAATGTGGGGCCAACTTGACCTATCCTTATAATTGTTATGTTCCAACTCAAGATGGAAAAGTGTAGTTTATGACTCATGGTATTGTATTTAAAGGAGTGGCCCTTTTCATTTTAGATAATCAAGTGAGCATATCAAGACATCTAGATCTCTTGCATCCTAGAGCTATCATTTACCACATGCACATTACTGAGGGTATCATATTAAAGCATACACATTGCACAATCATAAAGGGCATTTGTATGTTTGGGAGTTTTGTCCTTTTGTCTAATTGTCGAATAAGTGCTCTTTCATGGTTTTATACAAGGGAGTAATTATTCCTAACTCATGCAAACTAGCAAGCACCAAAACCTATTTTTGTGTAGGAACAAATTGAGAACATTAACACAAATTGAAAGCAATTTTTTTAAAAAATTAACAAAGAATAGATTTGCAAACATAGATCATATCTACATGTGAGATCAAATCTATAGTCATGGAAATGATCTAAGATGGAAAACAAGGCATTTATTGATTTCAAAGTATTCATATGATCATCATTGATATTCTCACATCATTGATGAATCAATAACTAATATCTAGCACAACTTTTCAATTAAATACTTTCATTTTTTTGTCCGTTTTCAAAATATTTACTTTATTCATTTATATTTGTTACATCATTTTTACATTTACATCACTAAAACTAAAGTAAACTATAAATATCAATGCTCTTTATTAATTTACCTTGGATTTTATTCACCCCTTCATAAATTACGAGGGATGTTTATTTCCCTTTACACCAATATATTTGTATTCCATGTGATCTAGCTTTCCTTTATTAGTCCTTGCTTTCAACAAGTTACTTATAGTTTTAGCTAGGGTTTGCCTCAATTATAATGTTAGGGCAAAAAAAAACCATTTGTCTATAGTTTACAATATCATTTTATTTTATTTTCTTGAAAAATGTATGAATCTCATTTTTTATTGGAGTGTAGGAAGTTAGGTGGGAGAAAAATAATTTGTGATTAGTTTAAAATAAGAAAAAACAAATGGCTAATGGTAACATGGTGGAGTAAATTTTTTAGTTTCCTTAAAAAGTTTGCAAGTTATGGTGTCTATAAATGCTTAATAAAAAATATTACAACCATGCTTCAACACAATGCAATTGTAATTGTTTGTCACTCAAGGACTCAAGCCTCCAGGATCACTTGCAAAACCAAAAATAACCTTCTACAAGAGAGAAAAGCAAGAGCATAAATTTGCAAAAATGGATGCAAGAAAATATTAGATCAAGTGTGATCAATATGCAATACTCAAGAATGCTATGGAATTGAATCCAAGGGAATACAAATGAGAACCCCTTGGTTATATAGCCAAGTTGAGACATAGGATTAGACAAGATCGTGACAAGTGTCTCAATCCTATGTCAATAGACAACTAACTCACCAAATATTAAATGACCTAGGAAACAAGTATTAAATGACATGATAATATAAGATAAGATTGCATGACACCTAAGACTTCTAGAAAGATATCTATGACCTAAGTAAACTTAAAATGTTAATAGGACCTACTAGTAAACTAGATAGGTAAAATACCTACTTACTCCAACACCCCCCTTAAGTGCAACTTAGGGAGTAGACTATTATGCAAATGATGCAAAGATGGGTCCTAGTTACTAAGCCATGTTAGGAACCTATGTACAAATGCAATATTTCACAAATGAAGAAAAGGAGAAAATCCAATGGGACAAAACTCCTCCCCAAAAGAGAGATGAAAACAAAATTCTCTCACTAAAAAATGAGAAGGAAAAAGCCCTATACAAGGAAAAAATCCCCCCATAAGATAGAAGAAGAGAGACCATGCAACCCCCATCAATGTAGAGTCTCTTGCAATAATGGTAGAAGATTGACATTGAATATTGAATCCAATCTTGTCAAAACAACATTCCTCCCCTTAGGAAGAAACAAAACCAATATGGTATGCAGGATGTCTTCCCATTCTTGAAATAAAGATGAGGGAAGAAGGATGATGTGTGATGTCTCTAAACTATGCTCAAGTGTCTCCATGGCGATGCTAAAAGATAACACACTCCAAACATGCATTCTAGGCCACATTGATTGAGAGGACAATCCAAAATCTAGTAGAGATGAATGTACAACACAATCCAAAAACAAAGATACCTCTTTTGAAGAAGCCTCCTCCAAATGTTGTCCAAAAGTATCCACACTCATGTTAAACTATGAAGGATGATTATGTAGAGAATGAACAAGAGGGTCAGTGTGGTCCCTCACAACAACTAAATAATGATCAACTCCATTAAAGAGAAGATATATACAATCAATGGTGTCTCCCAAATCTGAAATGTGGGACTCAACAAACAAACCAACAATGTTTTTCAAGTACTCATCCCATGTAACCATGTATAGAAGACAATCTATATCTTGTTGCACTCAATCACAAGAGGCCAAAATTGTGACAACATATGCATCATCAAATGCAATAGAAGATAGAGGAGATAGAATGCAAGGCTCAAGAATGGGATCAAATGTGAGAAAACCCAAGTTCAAGTAGCCAAAAGTCTCCTCAAAATCATGGTCCACACTAAAAGTGTGATCAACAACCGAAGGATCAAAGCCATCATCAAAAGAAAAAATTGCAAAGGTGTACAATTGAGATGCATGATTAACCATCCTAGTAGTAATAATCTCTCTACTCTCTAAGTCTCTAATGATAACTAAATCAAGAGTGAATTCCACAATCCTCCGATCTCCACCATGGGTAATCTGATAGATGAAAAGAAAATTGTTTAACAAATGAGGTACACAAAAAATCATTGAAAGTGCCCTCCCCATTATCAATAGATCTCATCTCAATTGTGTTCATGGAAGTGTTAGTTTCCCATCAAAATAGGTGACATAGCACAAGGCTCAAAAGAAGAGAAAATAGACTGTGAAGATGGCATATAGTGAGATGCTCTTGAATCTAGAAGCCATCTCCTTAATTCAAGACCTATAGTAGCACAAAGAGCTTGCCCTTTTCTACCTTGTAGTAACTATACTAGCTTGGCATTTTTCCTTATTAGATTGTTTTGAAGGAGTTGACTCGGACATTCTGGAAGGTAGATCAATGTGATTATTTTTAAGATGTTTCAATTCATCAATATCATTCTTATAACAAGAATGTTCATCATATCCAAGCTTCTTGCAATATGAACAAGTAGGCTTCTCCTTAGATTATTTTTCTTTGGAAGATGATTTGTTTTGTGATTGATCTTAATGTGGATTGTTCTTTGATTTATTTTGTTTATTTTTAGAATGCTTTGAGTCTTTCACCTGACTAACCAACAATGTCTAAGATTTAGGTGATTTTATAAGACCCATAAAAGAATCTTTTGTTGTGCATGCATTAACATCTTAGAAAAAGTTGCAAATGAAAGTGTAGCATATGCAAACAACATAGTTAACCTATGAGTATGAAAGCTAGAAACAAATTTTGCATAATTAAGACCAAGTTTTTTCAATGCATTATAGACCAACTGAATGCCCTTTTTATCAATTCCACATGCTTTACATTGCTCTCTTAGATTATTGATTTTAGTGATATAATCCTGGATATTTCCAAAGTTCTTAGGATCAAGGCTCATCAGTACATTATCAATTTGATAGCCTTTTACTTCATCTATAGTTCCACACAATTCTTTCAATTTGTTCCAAGCCTCATGAGAATCCTTACACGATTCGATTTGAAACAAAAATTTTGGAGAAATTAAGCTACAAAGACATCCCAGAATTTTAGTATGTACAATCATACATTTTATCTTCTTATCATCATTTATAGGTTCAAGTACTTTATTCTCAACATATAGAGAGTGACCTTGATTCATTAGAGCACTACATGCATGTTGATGTCAAGTTGAATAGTTGTATGATGCTACCAATGGAACCTTAGAATGATCCATGGAAAAGAGGAGCACTGGCATATAGATCAAAAGGATGCACCAAGAGAACCCTTCCAAATCACTCAATCAATAATCTCTCAAAAATTATGGTTCGACACTTTATAGGTAGTGTGATTACAATGCCAAAATTGCTTTCCAAAGTTTACAATGTCAAGATGGACTAAATATGAAAAAATACAATACCTCAAAATGAGATCCTCAAACTGAAAGTACACTTTCCCAATATGATCTAGAGTCAAAATGAAGCCTTTCCAAAAGGAAAAACTTCTCCAAGTGCTAGTATGTCTAAATTATCAACCAAAATGGAAATATGCACAAATCTGAATAAAAGATACCTGGGGCTTAATCTTGAAAAGTGCTTGGATATAATTGTAGAGATCCTCAATACTTTTCCAATGTTGCAAGAATCACAAAAAATGGATAAGCGAGAAAAAAGTTATGAGCTCAAAATTCCAAATGGGAGATTTGACTTCAAACAACAATAACTTTCACCTGCACAGCTAGATCTAATAATGAAACTTGCACCTCTAGAAAGTACACAGAACCAAAATTCCAATGATATTTTATTTGTAAAAATCTAACTTTATATGAAAATAAGGGTTTTTGAGCCACCTAAATACAATGGGAGCATCCATTTGCGCTATAGGTGCTCCAATAAAAAAGTTGTTCACCAGATCTAAGCTTCAAACCCTCGTTTGCAATTATATCATATAGTGACCAAATTGAGTGAAACGAAAGCTAGATCTGAATTTCTTGGACATTTTAAACTCAATAGTGAACTTAGATTTGCACCAACATGCTTCAAAGTGAACCTTCAATACAAATCCACAAAAATAAAATCTCAAATCTATATTTCTAACAAGTTTTTATGATTCTCTAAGTCATCATATGATGCAAGAGAAGAGCATACTCAACTTTTCAATATCCACCAAGATTTGCAACCTTGCAATAACTCAAACGCAAATCACCCTCATGAGAAGGGGATTTGTAGATCTAAAGCTTTGATACCATGTTAGAGTTACTTAAGGACTCAAGCCTCCAAGATCACCTGCAAAACCAAAAATAACCTTCTATAAAAGAGAAAAGCAAGAGCATAAATTTTTAATAATGGATGCAAAAAAAGATTAGATCAAATGTGATCAACAAGCAATACTTAAGATTTCTATAGAATCGAATCCAACAAAATACAAATGAGAACCCCTTGGTTAAATAGCCAAGATGAGACATAGGATTAAACAAGATCATGACAAGTGTTTTAATCTTATGTCATGAGACAACTAACTTTCCAAATATTAAATGACCTAGGAAACAAATGTTAAATGACATGATAAGATAAGATAAGATAAGATCACATGATACCTAAGATTTCTAGAAAGATTCCTTGGACCTAAGTAAAATTAACATGTGAATATGACCTACTAGTGAACTAGATAGATAAAATACCTATTTACATCAACAGTAATCAACAAAATACTTCAATAACACGTGGAGGTTGATTGGCATTATGTGCAACTCCATTTGGTTTGTGCATTGTCATTTGCAGTCTAGGTGACTTGGTGGTGAACCAAAAGACCTAAGTGACCAAAACTAAATGCATATGCTTTTATACATAGTGGAGGGCCAAAAAACCTCAATAGCCAAAGCTAAACACAAATGCTTTTGTTTTAGGTGTTATGTTTTACATTTTGTCAAATAGTTCATGTGCCTTGTCTATGCTTCCACATTTTGCATACATGTCTAGTAAAGCATTTTCAAGTATAAGATTTGAGAAAAATCCCCCTTCCATTATGCTTTGATAAATGTCAATACCTTGTTCCAAAGCTCCCACTTTGGCATAGGTAGAGAAGATGACAACAAAGCTTGTGGACTTTGGCTTTATACCTATAGTATTGCATGTAGCTATATGCGAGACAAGTGCAAGATTGCTAAATGTGAAGAAACCCAATAGCCAATTTTTTGCCAAAAGGTAAAAATTAAATTAAATTTAAATACTATGTGACTAATGGTATGAACATATGGTTTGCAATGCAATGGGGATGATTTGATGGTTAGCATATAATTCTCAACCAAGTAACACTCACATAATGTTTGACCACTAGCCATGGTCCATGGACTACCAATGGATAGTGGGCATGTCTAAGGCACTAGGGACCACCAACCACGTGTGGATGTCTTTGCATTGACGAGGCGCATGCTTAGTTGTCATCTCATTTAAGCTTGGGTGGCACTCCATAATTAGTTGAATAGGTCCACAATATCTCAAGAAATCCATTTTGTGTGTTTTGCAATCATTGCAAACCATAAGGACACATTCTTTGAGGCATTCTTTCAAACTATTGAGAAAGAAACATTTGATCTTTTCTACCCTTACAACCCTTGACGAGGAATCTAACTACTTCGTAATAATAACCCAAACTACACATTAAATATATAATTATCTAATTATATTATACATTTAAGGATTTGCTTGAGATGACCAACCATTTAGAAAAAAACTACTTTTGAGATGTCCATAGCACATTTAAAAAATACTCATATCATTTGATTTTTGAGTAAGCTGTAGAAATTTTAATGAGTTTAGTTTTAGAGCAAGTTAAACAAGTATAGATATTTTAAATACATCCATCTAAAAAATGACTTGGAACTATCTTATTTACTTTGGAATTGTTTTATTCACTTATAATTTTAATTAATGATTTATTATTTTAATATTGATTTCAGATATATTTACCAAATATATTTGTGAGTTATAAAATGTGGTGGTGGCATAACCTTCTAATAATTAAATAAAATTAATAAATACAACGATTATTATACTTTTGGATTGTCTATTATTAATAAAATTACTAATTCTCTTATGAAAATTTAAAATTTTAAGGTACAAAGGGGAATTATAAGCCAACATTTTGGTATCACTATGCTAAAAAAAGTTAAAATAAACTTATTATGAGTAATGGGGGTGATGACAACTAGGATTTTCAAGTAATAATTTTGTATGAAATGATAGGGTATGAATGAAAAAAAAAAAAAAAAGTTTTACAAGGGAACACAACACAATTGAATAACTATTGAAATAATAATAAAAAAAATTATGAGCTAAATGTTTGTGATTGGGAGTATTAAATTTTATTGGTAAGGGATTTTAATGGATTATGAAGGCCTTTCTATTGAAGGCAAGGATATTGCTTTTGACCTATAGTTCAAATCATTATGATCTCTCTTTACAATTTGTTAGGAATCATTAGTTGTATAAAAGTAATAAGATTTTTATTTGATTTCTTATTAAGAAGTTTTTTTGGTTGTACAAAAAATTTAAATATTGGGTAAGGATTTGATAAATTATCTAATAAATAATAATAATTAATTTTTAGAAATTAATGTTAGATTGCATTTAATACTATTTAAATTATTTCAATGGTAGGTGAGAAATTGTTTTTTTTAAAGATAAATATAAAAAAATATTGTTTGGATTTTAATTTTTGTAAGATTTGATGTGTTTTTATGTCTTTTTAAGATTATTTTTTATAAATAATCATTACAATAATCATATTTTTTCAAATATTTTTGGCAATTACAAGGAAACTCGTTTAGCACATAAGCAAGGAATCCTAAAGTAGTATGTAACCATTTGGCTATTTTGACATTCCAATTCTTCAAATTTAGATAATTTTAGGTTCTTGATAGGTGCCTTATTCACCCATATTTGACGCTCTTATCCTTAGTCCGACACAAAATTCTCTTAGTCTAGAAATTTTAATTATTTAGGATACCACATATTGAACTATTGACTATTACAATTTGGTCTTAATTGCCTCAATATATTAGGAATAATATTTGAGGCAAGGTTAAATTGATTATTAGGGATCATTTTTTATACAAAGATCACATTATTTGTTATGAACAATTTTTGAGAAAAAAATTCAAATTTAAACAACATATCACTTAAGATATTATGTTTCTCTAAAATGGATTTTCTAATATTTCTATATAATTTTGGAAATTCCATTTCCAAAAACATACATTACACACAAACATCTTTAATTTTTATTTTTTTGTATGATTTGATAAATAATTTTCACTTATTTCAAAATTAACATATTTGATTAAGACCTACATTTTGTGTAATATATTTAGGGACACATACTTCATGGTTTGTCCTCTTATTTTTTTACTTTCCATTATTATTAATGAGACAAACCATACAAATTTAATATATTTAATTTAATTTTCTAATTCCATCTATACCATGACCAACAATTATAAAGTAGACAAAACCCAACAACATAAAGCATATAAATACAAATAAGACTATTTGTAATGTAAATACAAAGTTGTGTATATCTCCATGAAAATATTTAAATAGTTTGTATGACCTTTGAAGGAATCGCAATCATGGATTACAATTTACTTAAGCCTTGTGATTAGTTAAGGTGTTTATGTGCTTTTTAGAACATTGTATAAAGCTATGAAAATTGGATGGGAATGATCAAGGACACAATATGCTAAATCCCCTTAATATTTCTTATAATATTACATGTTATGTGCTTGGCCCACAAGAACTTGTTCTAAAAGGTTTTAAAAGGTTTTCTTTGAGATAAATTTGTTTTAAAAAAATGAGTTGAATAGTGATAAGTTCATGTTATCATGAAGTTGACTTGATGTGTACATTCCACCAAAAAATTATCTTGAAAATGTCACAACATGAATAAAACCATCTAGTTTTGAGAATTTAATCTTTAAAAGAGAGATTTGAAGAGAATGTGAATGTTGATCATTGGGAATTCTTTGTTAAATAAATATTTGAAGGGAATGTCAACATTCATTTGGGTGTGAATCTAGTTAATGAGTAGAAAGGAATAAGATATTAAATAAAAAATTGGAGATGCATAAAAAGGTAGATTTGAGTATTTGGTTGTATTCCATGATCACATGAGTTAATCTTTCATTTCTTATTTGGAGGTGCAAACCCATTTTAATCATCTTATTTATTCCTAACATTACTCCATTTTACCCAAGTTAATATATCATTGTAGCTTCTATGCATGGTGGATTATAGTTGTAGGTATCACCTAAAGCAAGAGAATGGCTTGACGCCTTTGTTATAAATTCATGTGATGAACTATTGAATAAAGCGAATAACAATGTAGAAATACAATAAGCACACTAAAAGATAACCTGTGCACTCAAACAAATGTCAATTCCATTAATGCAAAGAAGATAACCTTTTATTAAGAACATAGCTCAAATTATGTGTATAATTACTATTACAATATAGGTTTTTATAGGTACTTTACCCCAACACTCAAAGGCTTGTGCAAGCTGATTCTACACAAAGTGCAACACACTTCATGTGCAAGACAATTATCACTTACATATGAATTAAATTATCACTCACAAATGGGTGTGAGAACTAGTTATAACTTATACTAATTTTCCATGTGAGATTCAAATTATGTTACAATGACACCAAAACACAAGAGTAGATTATAACATGGCATCAACATTTTTTCAACGCAAAATTATGGTAGGTCTTCTGAACACTTGGATAAAACAACAAAATTAGACAAAATATAAAACAATAAAAAGCCTCAAAAGACATCATTGCACAAGAATATCCTCTACACTTTTGTAGGCTATACTGCTTTGGAGGCTTTTGCAACCATGGATGCAACTCCTAGTGCAAGTGGATGATGTTGCTCAAAACTCTGTCATTTTGTGTAGACACTATAGAAATAGTTTGCAAGAAACTTGGGCTCCTCGATCTATATTTGATGATATGCTCATCTCTTTGGGAAACAATATAGCATTAATCATTGAATTATATGTATGTGTGCTTTAATTTGATTTCTTGTTCATCCATGGAGAATTGTGTGACATAGACAACTTGGATTAGTGGAAAAATCTACATACTACTTTTTATCTATTTACCTCTCCAATGTAGTTGATTGGTGGCTAAAAGTTGGGCTCATCAATTCCTATGTTGATGCATTTCTCATTCATTTAATTGGGAGTGTTTGGGTCACTTTCCTACTTTAGGTGGGATTTAATTTTTTTCATGCTATCATATCTTTCTTTTATTCCACACTTTCCCAATTCTTTGCCTTTTGTGGGTATCTAGGAATTTTCTTATCTTGGCACCTTTCCCTTTTCCATGTGAATCCCTAGATCCTCAAACCATCTTGCAAATGCATCCTTCAACATGCAAATCCCTCGACCCCCAATCCATCTTACAAATGCACCCCATGGAATGTGAATCTCAGAAACCTTGATCCCTCTTATAAATTCACCCTTCGACATGCTAATCCCCATACAAACATCCCCCTTGCAAATGCACCCTTTGGCACATGAGTCCCCAATCCCTCAACTCCCTTGCAAATGCATCCTTTGAGCATGCATTTCCCCAAACCCCCATCATTTAAATAAAGAGTTTCATCTATGACCATGGCTGATTGGGGAGGCCATTAATGGTGCATGCAATGAATTTAGAATAAAACTAAAAATTAAAAATAAATAATTAAAATTCCTATCCTAAATACATGCAAACCTCAAATGGAGAGGTAATTTGGATTTACTTGTTTTGTGCTATTGTTGCAAATTCTCAAATATTCATGCAATATTTCTATGTGTTGTAAATTTCTTGTAAATTCCTTCATATATGGATTGAGGAAGAAGATGTTGATTTAGAAGTTTCCAAATGAGGAGATAAATGGTTGAGATTAATTCCCCTTATTTAACAACTTAAGTTTTATTTTCTTAATTTTAAAACAAATTTGCATGACCTTTAATTTGTTTGATTTATTCCATTTAGGAATGTGCAAGTATAGATCATAGAATGCATAGTTGAAGGAGTGGAAGAGATTTATGTAGATTGCCCTAAGATGTAAGAAGGGAGCATACACAAGTTCCCCTTCGGTGATGCAAGTGGGCTAGGATGTGTTTGATCCTCAAGATCACCTTGCAACATATGAGGATACCATACACATCTTTAGCCATGAACACACAAAAGATAAACTAGGAAAAATATGTCAAACAAAATTTAATTTTCTTTATTATAAAGAAAATGTGTAAAAATGGTCTTAATTTTTCAATCTTTGACAAGAAAGCCTATATACAAGTGTTATGAGTTTGATGAATTTAGTCTTTGACACATAAGGCCTACAAGAAAATCGATCAATTGACAGCAATAAATACAAATTCAGTGTTAGAAAGGTGTGAAGTCAAATGTTCATTATATGATGATGGATTTACCTAAAAGTAATTGTTAGAAAAATGTAAATGAACTAATCACTATACAAAAAATGAAAAAAAAAACACCAAAATCTAAATCCATTTGTGAAAGTTACAAGACTTTAAAGCTCTGAAAACTGCATATACTCAACAACTAAGAAAAAAATGATATATAAAAAAATATAAGCCCTAAGAAAAAAATCAATTAGATCACTATAAAGAACATTAAACTATCCATTTTTTTAAAAAGTGCTTGGAAAAAATACCTTTATCTAATCAAGCTATGGTTGTTTGAAAGTGCAATGGAGAGGGGAGGGGGTAAGGGGCTAGTGGCTTACTGGCAACTTGTAGGTTTCTAGAGAATAACGTCATAGGAGGAGGTGATAGTCAAGTGGTGGATGGGTGGAAAAGTGGCAAAGGTTGAGCAATTAGGGGGAGGTGTGAGATGAGTGGTGGAAAGCTGGAAGGGGCGAAGTGTTAATGGGTGGTGGAGAGGTGGTGTGGAAGCAAAAGGCAAGAATATTGGTGGTGAGGTGTTGGTAATGGGTTTTATGGCTAGTAGGGAACTAAGAAGTGTTAAATCATTAGTGGAGAATGTAGGACTCAACCTTGTCACAATAGGGGTGGCAAGGTACAAGGTACTCACTTACCTCACCTACTTTTAATATTTTATTTTGTATTTGTATTTTATTATTTTAATTTTATTAAATAGAATTTAATAAATGAAAATGAATAAAAAAATTGTATTCTACACTTGTGTAGAGATTCTATGGTTAAAAAACATGCTACAAATTTATCTATATTGGACATATTTTATCTAGATTGAAAGGTGCTTGTTTGTTTTGAATGTAATGGAAAGGTCTGTTTTGTGACAAAGTACTCTAAATTATAAGTGAACTATGAAAATTTAACCAAACCCTATTTGCAAAACTTATCAAAATCAAGCTAATAAAATTGTAAATTTTTTATTAGATCAACGGTCCCACCAAAGTGCTAAAATTATGCAATGAATTCAAAATAAAAATAAAAAATAAAAAATAATGATTAAAATTCTTATTCTAAACACATGCAAACCTCAAAGGGAGCATTAATTTAAATTTACTTATGTTGTGAAAGAGTTGTGGATGCTCGAACATTCATGCAATTTTTTTATAGTGTGTTGATGATTTATTGTAAATTCCTCTAGATATGTATTAAGGAGTAAGAGGTAGATTTATATGTTTTCAAATGAGGATATGAATGGTTGAGATTAATTCACTTGATTTATTCCATTTAAGAATGTGCAAACATAAATCATGGAATTAAAAATTTATGTGGCAAAATGAGTAGAAGAGAGACTTTTGAAAACATGTTGAGAAGATAATTAATTACTTATTTAAATGATTATATAATTACATGCGCATGAAATTTATTTATGAGAGTATAATCAATTAATTATGTGTGCATGCATTTATTTAAAAATTGATTAATCAATTAAAAATTATTAATTAATTGTAATGTGATGTTTTGATTAAAAGAGTGAAATAGCTTTTAAAGGGGCGCTAAAACCTATACAATAAATGCCACCTAGCAAAGAGTTAGATAATCATGAAACTATAGCCAAGTTGCCTCACAAAGAAAGAGAACACAAACCCAAAAAAACCATAGACGAGTAGGTTTTGAAAGGACCTAAAACCTTATTAATTAATTGATAAGTTAATTAAGAAAAATAATTACTAACTAATTAATGGAAATCAATTAGCTAATATAATGTAATGATATAATTTAATTAATTAAATTAATTAATTAATATATTGATGTTTGAGTGAATTGACTATGATGAACTAATGTATAAAACTAATGATAGAATGTGGTGAAATTTAGGTGTATAGAAATGGATTTCAATTAAATGTGATAAAATTATGGGAAAATTTCAAATTCCTATTAGCATGTGTGGGCCCACGTTAGGCCTTAAACCTATATGTAATGTGGATAGCTTCATTAGTTGGTACCTTTTGACCATTTTATGAAACCTTAACCCTAGTTCAAGGACTTGCGTTCAACTACTAGAACTAAGGACAAAATCCATTGGGTTTTGGAGACCTGTATATGAAGCCTCATTGGTCTCCTAGAGTTTTGGATGACAAAAACCCTTTGAGTTCTTGAAGGAAACTTTATTTGAAGGTTGCATCCATACTTCAAGTTAAGAGGATTTTAGTGTTTTGTATGTTTTAGCATTTTGGGTGTTTTCAAAATATATTTGTAATTGTTATACAGGAAAATATTTGTACTCAATTGAAGAAAAAATGTATTTAAATTAAATGTTTGAACAAAACATTAAGTTTCATCTTTTATTTCATGTGCACATCTATTATATATGTTTTGTGTATTTCACATGTTTACTATTTTTGTAATTTATTAGTAAAATATTTTGATGGGTATTTCAGGTCTAATTAATTTATGTAACTTTTTTAGCTAAGGTTCATCACATTTTCCTCTCACAAAGATTGACCTTTGCATGCTATATTGCTTGTCATGCATCAATTTGAGTGAGTAACTTGAATAGAGATTTCAAGACTACATGGATGATAATCAAGTCCTTTTCAATGCCTTTGTAGTCAAGTTGGATGACTCTTGGAGTGAAAATTAGTTCATCTACAAGTGCTAAAAAAATCTTTGATAGAAACTCTTGTATAGTGGAAATATTTATAGTAGCCACATCTATTATGATCTTTGTGACTAAGATGAAGTTGAGCTCAAGGAATTTGGTGGAAGGTTTTGAGTAGGAAGAAAGACTTGGGCCAACACTTCAGGTTGGTATATATGTGTTATCAAGTTGTCAAATATGTTGAAAGGTCCAAATCTAGGGAAAAAATTCAATGCACACATACAAATAAATTATTTCTTGTGTTACTATAATTATTTCAGCCTTAGATTATTGGAACTTTTGCATTGATTCCTTAGATTTGCTAAGTGGTAGAAAATACTATCTTTCAAGTGCTTTCTCTTGAGGATGGTTTGTGCCAAATTTTAATTCCTATTATATGTTGCATTAATGCATTTATATCAATCAATAATAATGTAGCTAAAATGAAGAAAAAGTGATGCTCCCTATGGATTTGACCTTAAGGTTTGGGCACATTTTTCTAGGGTTTCATTAAAGGGATTGAGGTAGCAGGGTTTTGATGAATTTGGACAAGGTATAAGACTGAATTACAACCTGAAAAGTGAGTCAATTTTCCCTTGACCAAATCTTAAATGAATTTAGGGATGAAATGAAATTCAATGACTAGGCTAATGATTCAAATTCTAGTTATGATGCAAATACAATAAACACATAAAAACATAAACAAACTCAGGCTACAAAATGGATTGAGTAGGACACTATACACCTGTGATATGAATTTGGAGCTAAAAATGGAGGACCAAGCCACCCTAGGCGACTATGTCCCAGTATGAGGATTCCAAATCTAATTTCACAGTCCTCTAGTGCTAGATTAGAGTCTTCTATTTCCACTTGTCCCACAGTCGGATCACTGTCGTATATTGATGTAAATGAGTTTTCATTTGTTGTCAAGGTGTAGGGTTTGATTGCAATAATGTACAATTGACCTTCAAAATTCTCCCAAACTTCTTCAAATCTAAAACCTACACATTCAGAGAGAGAGAGAGAGAGAAAGGGTTGTTCCATATAGAGGTTTGCCTTAGTCAAACCTCGTGTTAATGTTTCCACTTCCACAATGACAATGTCAATGATAAGGATCTTGTCCTTTTCAGGGACAAGTCTAAATGATAAAATGAATAATGAATCACCAATGGACTGCAACTCACCACTCATCAATGGTTTCCTTGAAGGATTGAAGTCATGCACATCTCCCCAAGGATTGGATGCTTCTTGCTTGATTAGCTTGAAGACCTAAAAGGGTTAGATCTCACAATAATATGATATCATAAACATGAAAAAACTCACATACACTTTGACATGATGCTTTGATGTTGAATTTCTACCATAAATTTGCTCTTGGATACTCTTGAATTGCTCTTAATAATTTCTTAATCACCAAATTTGCCAATAATTTCTAGATGTCCTTCAAATGATAGAATAACTAGGTATTTATATGCAATTATTCTAATTTCTCAAAAATTAAATCTCGATAACTGACTTTGGACATTTGAAATTCAAATAATAAAATTCCAACACCAACATATTTGATTTTGGAGGAAAAATAGGGGGACCAAGTCACCCTAGGTGATTGAGTCACATCCTTATTTTATAAAATTTAAGGTGTTGAGGGTAAAATATTAAATAAATGCTTGGGTTTTCCACTTGCAATTTTTCGGTAATTATTAAAATGGGCCATAGTATGCATAATTTAAGAAATAAGTGTTTAATTTGGTCCATGCACTTAGGCGGGAGCAAAACATAGTGTGAAATTGTCAAGGGTGACAATTTACGATGTTACAGTGGCCAAGTTGACATCTATCATATTGGACAACAACAAGATAATGTTCTTGGAACATTTGTTTGATTTTAGGACAACACCTCAAGTACTAGTTTGAAGAAAAAACACCTCTATAGGAGTAAGGTGGGCATTATCCAACTTCCCAACAATAACACTAAGGCTTGATTCTTCCAAGAAAATTTTGGCACCTAGCTTTACCAAACCAATTGAAAATCAAAATCGGATCCCCAACATCGTCTCTATTAGTAAACAATAAAAAAGAAATAGAGCTTTCATAAAATTCAAAGATCTCAACAAAGCATGTCCCAATGATTATTTTTTGCGTCCAAACAAAAGCATGATCATCAAGCTTATTGCAAGACATGAGATGTTATTCTTTATGGATAAATTTTAAAGATATAATTAGATTCAAGTTTCCCTTGAAGATAAAAAAAAAAAATCTTATACCACTCCTTGGGATACCTTCTATTATTAGATTATGCCATTTGGGCTTTAAAATGTAAGGGTTAGCTATCAAAGACTAATGTCAGTCATCTTCCATGATATATTGCATGACATCATGGAAGATTATGTAAATAATCTATTGGCAAGGTCAACAACAAGGGAAGGTCACCCGCATGTTCTTGAGATATATTTGAATGTTTGAGAGAATATAAACTATGCCTCAATCTTGAGAAATGTGTCTTTGGAATCACATTTGAGAAATTTCTAGGCTTCATTGTCTCTCGGTGAGGCATAGAAATTGATCCTACCACAGTTACTACCATCTTAAGGATTTCACCTCCACAAACTCTTAAACAATTATGTAGCCTTTAAGAAAGCTTCATGCTATTAAACAATTAATTACACAATTAGAAAACAAGTGTCAGAGCCATTTTCTCACCTCTTAAAGAAAAATAATTCCTTTCATTGGGACGAATATTATCAACAAGTGTTCGATAAAATTAAAGAGTCTATTACATCAGCACCAATTATGATGATATGAATCCTAAGTAAATTATTACTACTATATACCTCTATAACATCAATCACCTTAGTTGAAGCCAAATCCCAAGAAAAGTATTACTACTATATACCTCTATTACTATTGCCACTTAGTTGAAGCTAAAGCGACCTTTAATGTCATTAAACTGGCATTTGAAAGGGTTTTAAAAAATTATGGCTTGAGGGGGATTCACTTAATATTATCAAATGTTTGCAAAATGTACGCCCCCTAGCTGGTCGATTGAGTCTCTTATTAATTATTCCTTAATCATGATAAGGACTTTTGATGAAGTTAGGATTTCCCATGTGTTTAGAGAGGGAAACATGTTGGCAGATTTTTATGCCAATAAAGGGATGATTCTCCAAGCTTCTCAAGTGTGGGAGGGGTACTTGTCCATGCCTATGGAGATCCTTGCCATCCTCTATAATGATTTCAATCATAGACTCCAAGATTAGAAAGGATGGGAGGTTATTGATCTTAATTACTTGCACATGCTTTGTAGGTGTTTTGAAGCTACATTCTCATTTTTGGGTCTATGGTAGTCGATTGTTTAAGAGGAGAAAGGTGCTTGTGGTGAAGATGGGAGGGGCTTGAAACTGATCTGAGTCATTGTCTTGCGAAGGCTACAAGAGAAAGCCGAAGGTGTGGAGTATTTTGGTTAAGGGTGGTTTCACCCTTTACATGGAGAGACTTCATGGGTATGACCATGAAGCTACTAGAAGATTTGTGAGTGGATGGAAGGAGAGAACTTTAATGGTTCAAGGTGTCAATTTTACCATTTCTGAGGAGTTGATTGCGAAGGTTACCTGGCTCCAATTACAGGGAATTTTTTTTAAGGATAGGAAATCCAATGATGAGGCAATGAACCATTTTTTTAAAGGAGATGAAAGGGAGAAGATTTTGAAGTTGACTTCATGGAGCTATGATAGAATGTCAATTAAGCCACTTTGGGCTGGAATTGCAGAGGTGATTATGAGATACGTCACTCTTGATGGTAGGTTCATTGCAATCTTGGGTGTTCACTTCAATTTCCTTAATCATTTTTGCCATAAAATTTTGGTATCTTTTCCTTTTTTCCTACTTGCTTCTTTGGAGGCTTCTGTGAATCATAAAAACCCTAGTGAGCTATGGTTTTGCATGAGGTTTTGATCTTGCTTATTATGGAGTATTCCAAAGAAATTTTTTGTAATAAACTTGTGAAAGAGAAAGGGAAGATCAAGAATAATAATCAGAAGCATATTGTGGTGTCTGATAAGGGCTCTGATACTATGACGACTAAGAATGATGAGGAATGGATGGATTCTAAAGGTGGGATGGACTTGGTCGTGGCTCTCTCTCCTTCCCCCTTGTCTTCGAGAGGGAAGAAGAAAAGGAAAACCCCCTCTAAAAAGGATCTACCTAAGAAGAGTCCCAAAAAAGTTCTCTCTTGTTCAGATGGGTCTCGAATAGGAGACGAGGATGATGATGGTAGTGTCCAAAGAAAAGGAAATTTAGAGGATTCGAGGGGGGTTGGTGCTAAAGGGAAGGAAAAAGTGGGTGAGGTTTCGACCCAAGTGCAAAGGGAGGCCAAAATGGATGTTGATCTCTCCCCAATGATGGACCCTACTAAGAATTTGGTTGAAGCTATCAAGGTTGATCTTTTTTAGGAGGACTTTAACTACCCAATTAATGATAGGGAAGCGATTACAAATGTTTTGTGGGTGGCTAGAGGCAGTGTAATGGGAAGCTTCAAATTAACCAAGTAGTTCTTGAAGGAACTTAACAAAGTTAATATCAAACTTAGGGGTATGTAAGAGAAGGTTGTTGATGAGGTGAAGGGTGTTGATGATGATATTGACCAGTCATCCTTTGGGGTGGAGGATTTAAAGAAAAACTCACATATGTTGAGGTTGTTGTTCGAGAGCTTGAAGTGGATCATGAGAATTGCATTCAGGAAATTGAAAAGATTTTTTAAGATGTTAAAACCAATATGGAAAAGCTCCTGAAGATTAGCCAATATTTCATTCATAATAGTGCAAAAACCTTAAAAATTCTCATTGAAAAGTTGCAAGAAGTGAGGGAAGAGTAGATGACTGGTGGGAGCTCTTCTAGCAGCAAAATGAAGGAGCTTTTAGGCAAGGAGAAAGATAATATAGCGATGGTGGAAGCTGAGTGAGGGCCTAGTGCTCGTACTCATGTCAAAAATAAGAAGACCTTTGATGAGAAGGAAGAGTTGTTGATGTTGGTTGATAAACATTATCAACAGGAGATTGAGGTGGTTGAGACCCTCAAAATTTTGAAATAGTTTGTTGTTTATTTACTTTATGTTTTATTGTGGTCTATCAATTTTCTCTTGGTTAGTTGTTGTTTTGTTGTTGGTTGTTTTTTCTTCATTTGGTTGTAACGACATTTGTATTTTGGGGCTTTGGGTCCCTTATAAAACCTATTTTTCCCTATTAATCAAAAACATCAATCACATTAGGAGCACTCCTAGCACAAAATAATTCAAAGGGTCATGAATGAGACATCTACTATATCAACAAGACATTAGTGAGCTATCATTTTAACTATAGATCAATGAAACATGCATGTCCAATTGTCACTTTTAGCTATCAAATGATATGAAACTACATGCTGAGTCAAAAAATCAAAGCTCATGTCTAGAATTGACCCACTCAAATGTCTTCTTTTATAAACATCTTTCATAGGTCATACAACAAAATGGGTCATGTTGCTCAATGAATTCCATATGTCCATATTTTTGTGCAAATACTGTTATTAGTTAAGAAATGTCCATATTCCCCTAGTGAGATAGAGTATGCTAGTGTGGTTGGGATTCTCTTGTAAGCTATTTTTTAAAACATTGGGAGTCTTGAATCAACTTATGGCTAATCCGAGCAAGAGTTATTGGGCAACAATGAAAAGATTCTTCACATTTTCAAGGTATTGTAGGGTATTATATTTATGATCAAGTAAGATACTTATTCTTATGGTATCTTTGGTGATGTTTTGGATCACCTAGAGCACTCTTTGGATATTTATAGGTTTGTGGACTCATATTCGGGAAGAGATGTTGGCAGAAAAAGGTCTACTCATGTAAATGTGTTTAGCTTATCTATAGACACCTAAAAAATGCCACCACCTAATCACCTAATTTATTCATTCATCTCCTAGGACCTTGTCATTCGTCCATCTCCTAGGACCTTATCCACTAATCACCTAATCATCCTATCATTATCACCTAATTCATTCATTCACCTCCTAGTATACACATGCATCATCACCTTATCACCTATGACTCCTAACACTTAATCATTTAATTAAATAATTCCTAATTTATTGAATTAAATCTAGCTAATATTATTCATCCATTTAGTAAATCAATTATCCATATTTATCCATTTAATTAATTTTATTCATACATTATCCATTAATAAATTAATTTACTATTAATTTCCACCTCATGTGCACCAATAATTCAATTAATTAATTATTAAATTGATTAATTCCGCCTCATCTAGTATACTAGCTATTCTAATCAGTCCACTAAGACTTTCTCCCAATCTCACTCATCAATCAAATCTACTTCGTTCATCCATGCAATTTGTTAGCTATTTCACGCAATACTCAATTCCCCTTAATTCTCTCATACCCTCATTTAACTCTTCCATGCAAACAATTGACTAATCAATCAAATCCATTAACTCACTAGTCATATTGAGTTAATTATTTTAATAAAAAATTAAAATAATTTGCAACTCACAATCGCATGCCGCATCTCCTCTGTAGTCCCCCAAATCAAGAATCATATCTCAACTTCTAGATTCAATCTTAACCATTCATCAAATCCTCTTCCAAATCTATAAATCAATCAATCATCATGAAGTCATCAAGCATTAAATCATATATCAATATTCTATCAATTTGTCATTCAAGTAATGCTAATGTTATGTCGGTGAATTGAGCACCCACATCACAAAGAAGAAAAAGTTTACACATTCTCAATCAAAGGTATGCATGTTATTCATTTGTTTATTTTGCATACTTACACTTTGGTGAAGTCAATGTGAACATAAATATATAACGTGTTTACTTGTGAGTTTGTAAATTTGATCTTGCAAGTGTACTTTTTCGAGATCTTGGAGAATAACATTTTATAGGAGCCTTGTATTGTGAAATAGATGTCACAATAGCATTTTAACAGGCTGAGAGAAGATCTTTATATATAATTTTTCATATTTTTATTACTATAAAATATGGCAAATTTTTTAATCAAAACCATTTTTTTTATGTAAAATAATGTAAAACCTCCCTCATTTGTGTCAAAACCATGCATTAATCCCTCAAAACCACACATTTATCCCTTAAAACCATCCATATTCTCATAAAATTATTGTTTGTGTAAAACCACTAATTTTTGGGTTAAAACCATGAATTTTGTGTGAAAACCATGAATTTTGTGAAAACCACTAATTTTTTTTTAGTAAAACCACTTTTTTCCAATCTAAACCCACATTTTTATAAACCACCATTTTTTAGTTGAAAGCACTATTTTACGCTAAAAACCACATAATTTTCCCTTAAAAACTACCATTTTTCAATTAAAACCACCTATTTTATATGCAAAACCACTCATTTTTTCCCTCAAAACCATTTATTGTAAAAAATGACACATTTACCATGCAAAACCATATGCTTTTTTGAAAACTATGGTTTTTAAATAGTTTTATTTTTTATGAGCTCTTACCTCTTGGTCACATTAATATCCAAGAGCTCCATTCCAATATTCAACCCTTGTTCTCTTCAAGCCCAAGGGGGCTTATCACAAGTGCCAAACACATTTTTTCTAGCCCTTGGTCATGTGGGTGACCAAGAGCAAGTGTCTTGGGGGCTAAGCAAAACCCTGTTTGCTCTGCATTTCATAACAGGGTAGCTCCATGAAAATGTTAATAACTTCTGATGTACTAATCAAACTTTCATTTTTTTATAGATGGGTTGGAAAGTTGGTTCAAAGATCTATGTTGTGGATTAGACCATTTTTCCAAATTCGGCCTCCATTATTAGGTAAAATTCTTTAAAAGATTTGCTTAATATGCAAATTTCAAATGCTCATATCTTTTGCATACAAACTAGTTTTTCAATTATTATTTTTAAATATCAAAAACTCACAAAGAATATATTGGTGTTTTATATTTTCCTAATTTATTACTATTTCTATTTTGAACTAATCAATTGGCTACAGTATATCCCATTGGGTGAAGATAAATTTGGAAACTACTAATTTATGGTTTTACAAGACGTGATCTTGAAGATTGATTTAGACCTTTTTAATTTCTATTTTTTTTGCGTTTTGTTGTTTGTATTCTCAAAATTAGTATTGGTTAAAATAAACTCTCACATTTTGATTTTGGTTCAAAATAAATAAGTGTCTTTCAATGCCCAAGGTCACTTATGTATGCTCTCCTCTCACACCCTAGAGTGATCTTGAGGATCATAAATAAGTGTTACCTTGTTTTATTTTTTATTTAGAAGTTTGCTTGGAGATTTCATCACCCCAAGGGATGACCTCAACCACATTTTTTTGCGAGGTATATAAAGGGGGAGAGTGAAAGATATACCTCAAAGAGTGAGCCATCATCATGTTTAGTAGAGCCTCGAGACCCTCGGACCACCAAGACTTGGTGGTGAAGAGACTAGGAGAGACCCTCCTAGGCTCACGCATGTATATGGACTATTTTTTCATGGATTTCCCCTAATGAGCTTGTATTTAGAATCCTAAGTCATTTGGTCTTCTTATAGTGTGGTGCAAGGGATGTGTATCATACCTTGAAGTTACTCACAATGTACCATCATATGTTGAGATGGTAGTTAACCTTGGGTAGGGTCGTCTACTTCCAATATAAGGATTGTATAGTTGGTACATGACCTTGCATACCCTAGCTATGGGTGATCCCACGATACTGGTTTACAATTTTTGGCCAAACTAGACACTGAACTAATTTTTTCTAACTAAATCTTCACTTTCGGGAACCTATAGTGGCTAAACCGTGAGGAATTTGAAGATGATGCAAACTAGTGATTTGTGACATTTTGTCTATAGATTCTAAATATATATTTTTTTTTTAAAATGGAATTAGATTGCACTTCTTTTTCCATCTCTTTCAAAAACTAGTTTTTTTTAGTAAACACCATTTTTAAGGAGTGACGCTCACCGTATACCACACAACTTTTTTTCCATGAAGGATAAAATTCTAATTTTTTCGAATTTAGATTTGTAACTACGATATCTAGTGCTTCCAATTAGTTTCATAGTGTTGTATTGAATATTTTTTCCTTAATCAAGTTTTGAAGTCAAACCCATTACAATTCAGACATAAGCGGACTGTATAACTCATAACTTTTTTTGTATGTATCGAAATTCAATTTTTATTTTTTTGGATCAAGGACTTCAATATCTGGTGTACTCATATTTTTCAAAAAAAAAATTGATAATCTTCTTTTTTTCCACATGTTCAAAACAAAGAGCTTGATTTTCGGTGAAAAACCTACATTCACAAGAAATAAAAAATAAATATAATAATTAAATTAAATTTATTTAAAATTATACTTTTTGGGAAGCTTATAATAAGGACTACATACTCACAAAAAATAAATTTTAAATGAATTCATTTGATCTCCCAAAAGGTAAATTAAAAGTGGGTTTTTATCAGCATTTTGATAGGTGTAAAGGAGACTCTGTTATATGTATAGTTTAAAACTAGCAGGGTTCTATCCAAGGGGGTTTGATCTAAGGTAGTTTGATCAAACCCTCTTCAATTGGAATGCTTTAAATGGAAATTTTTAAGGCTTCAATCATTATATTTTCTAAAAATATGTGATTTCAACAAAAATCAGAATCTCCCAGAAATTGTAAACCAGCTTTGTGGGATCCCCCCTATTCGTCCACTTGGTAATGGTATTAGTTTTTCTTATGGGCCCACACTAGGATTCACTCCCACTTGAATAGTTTTAGGTTTGTTGTTGTGTCTTTTGTTCTTGTCATTTTTAGATTAGAACCTCCCCACTTGAAGCCAAATTGGTAATTTATCCTTTTTGAGCCTTATATTTTTTAATCTTCATTCATATTTTTAGTATTAAAAGCAAAAATGAAAAAACATTCAAATATTCCAAAAACACCAATAACAAGTCTTTTGTCCTTATTTTCTTAGATTAGGATTATCCTCTTTCTAAGGTCTAGTTTTCCACCATTTCAATATCATCATCTTGTCTACAACCTAGTTTGACATCCATCTTCTAGGTTAAGACCATCATTCCTAATCATAACCATAACATCATCATCATCATAGCTTGACATCACATACACATCCACTACCTTTGCTTTAGAATTTCATTCACAACCACCATATACCATCCATTGTCCCTCAAAATCTTCATCCATAGCCTAACATCCATAGTCACGCATCATCCTTATACACATACACATCCTAGGCTATACCATCATAACATCCATTTGTTATTTATCCCATATACATCCATCATCCTACATCTAGACCATCACTTATATTTGTTGGTGTAACAACTAACACCTCTGGAGTATAAGTTGGTACAGACAACTATGCACACTACGCGATGAGTGCTCTTCAAATTAGGAGGGGAAGCTCCCTCGTTGTGCCAGACAAAAGTGCTTGAAAAGGGAAATAAACTAAACTATATCATGTCTTTTTGTCTCAACTATAAGAGGTACAAGGCTTTCAAGAAAACTATATACGTTGCAGCTAAGTATTTTTTGGTTTCGCAGATCATTAACTACAACTAGGCTAACTACTTTAAATCTATCCAGTTTCCTCAAGAAAACAAAGCATGAGGAAATGGAGTAGGAATGATTATCTGACGACAAACAAGAATATATTCTCAACTTGAAGGCAAGGTAGCACATCTATCAACTCAATCTAAACCAGTTTATTATTCACACACATCACACGATAAACAAGAACAGATTCTCAACTTGAAGGCAAGGTGGCACATCTATTAGCTCAATCTGAACAATTTTATTGAACACAACACAAAATCAATCTAACTACGGAAAGAATTCACCATCATAATTGCATGAAACCCAAGTGGCATAAAAATTCATCATAACAGTAAACACTCATGAACCAATACAAAACGAGCAATATTGAAGGCAAGGTAGGCACATCATATATTTCTCTCTCGTGCAAAAGTTCGTGAACAGATACAAAATAGCAATACTACAGGCAAGGTGGGCACAACATGTATGCTATCACGCAAAAGTTAATTACAAATGAGCAAAATCTCTTATTTATAGACATCAAAAGGTGTAGGGGACCCTAAAATCACCTTGAGTCAACTACAGTCTTGCAATGCACGCAAGATTTTATTGCTAAACCCTAACAAAGCAAACTATACAGTTAACTGGAAAGCTACCATCAATTAACCGGTACATCTAATCTAAATGGACAATGTGCAAGCATGCACATCCTTATTGAAAGAAAGTTAACTGGAACACTACCTTTAGTTAACTAGAAACCCTAAATGAACTTCCAACTCTTGCGAGGATAATCCCAAGGAAGAGATGTGCATGCATGAAATCAGCAAGAAGAACTCAAGACTGAAAGTCGAGTTAACTGCTGCTCTTGACTCTATCCTTAAAACTAACTGCAGGTCACAACTGACTGATCACTCTAGATCATCACTGTCCATCAAGTCGTCCAGGAACTGATTGATGGCACTGCCTTATGGCACTCAACGTCACCATCCTTAACTACTTTTTGGCAGTTTTTGATATCTCCAGTTGCTCTCTTGAAACTAGATGTCATCACAGAGATGTGATCCAAAATCTCCATCAAGATATCACAAACATGCTTCTGGAACTTAGTTTGCACAACCTCAAGATCAGCGTAGTACCATCTTCATGAAGATAATGGCATGGGATTTGAGTAACTTTGGCGGCTTCGTAAATGGAGTGATCTTTGTTCCTTCTGCAGCTTAATGCTTCTTATGCTTTTCTTGATTCTTCTCAACAAAAAAGTGTTGCATGATGAAACCACAAACACTCTGGTTACGAGAAATACACACGAACTCGCTGCACACACAGAATTCCAACGGTCCACCTCACGTCTACACCTGTCAAATTGTCTAAATCAGCCCCCAGATGTGCTTGATTGTCAGCTATTCTGATGAAAACATGAATTAAGACTGATTTTGGTCTTGAATTCAGTCTAGTTGAACCGCCTTCTGAAAAACTTTCCAATTGACTGTGAACACGGCTATGTTCTAACAACTTTCTCCGAAAAGCTAAAATGGCTCCTGGGGAGGCTAAAAACACCCTGTCAGAGGATAATTTTCACCAAAAATTTTGAGACATGGGTTCTCTCCAGAAAATGATTCTAAGACAACCCACAACATCAGAATTGCGAAAACACGTCGTTTAGCTTTACATGCAAAGATTCTTCAGTCGAGAATTGCAGGGGTTTTTAGAGCTTCCTGGGGCAATTTTTCTTGAGAAAATCTAGAACATGGGTTTTGTGCACAACGGAATTCTGAACAAACCCAGATGATGTGATTTTCAAAAAGATGTGATTTTGGTCCACATGCAAAGAAATCTTCAGAAAAAAGCATAGAGCTTCAGAATGAAGGCTGTAGGGCAATTTTCACGAAAAAATCTAAGACATGGGTTTTGTTGCTGATGCTGAAATATGCGAACCCAGATGGTCAAATTCTAAATATTTTGTCATTTTCTTTGACATGCGAAGAAATCTAAGACAAGAAATAGAAGAAATAAGACAGAAGATAGAAGGTTTTGTTTGTTCTGCTTCTATAGAATTCGCCTATCTCTGACTTGAATTTGATGTAACCTGCATGCAAATTGAAAACAAAGTCTGGAATCACCTTCTCCTCAGCAATCTGAATCCAATGCCATGAAAAATACTGAAATCTGACACTTGTAGCACCTCGAATCCTCAAATGCATGAAGAAATCGCCATGTTTTGAGCTCCAAATGGTACAACTTGCTCAAGAATGAAGAAATAAGGATGACTTTTGTCTTTAAATAAATAAATCCATTTAAAATTCGTCCATCTTCTCAAACTCAAAGCGCACCTCTTTATTTAGCAGTTAACTGAACCTCAAATTAGGGTGTATGCTTAACTAAGCCTTCAAAATGGATGCCTACAATGTGATTGGCTATGAACTGAAGCTTAAAATGCATGAAAATAATGCTTTAATGGAGCGACACCTTTAACTTTAGTTTTCCCATGCAAATCAGTTAAGACTAGTGCATGTACTCTAGTTAGCTTTGCATGCAAATCAGTTAACTTAACATGCAAATGCATGCAACTGAAGATGAACTAAAGTCTAAAAATAACAACTCAAATTGAACTTCAATGTTCTTAGCATACAACCCAGAAATCATTCAGTTGAACTGAAGTCTGAACTCCAGTTAGGGTGTACCAGTCAACTTTCAAAAAATCAACTTTGACTTCTTAAGGCATTTTCTAGACTTAGCCAATTTTGATGAAAATTTGGATTTTGACCTCTATCGGAGCCTCTATTCACACACTAATTCCAGATGATTGAAAAGCCTGGTTGACTGGCTGACGATTGCAACAGATAGCAGAGTTGAAACTGACGAGATCATCCCTTGGATCTGAAACCACAAAATTGAGATTTGAAGGCTCAAAAATCCAAGTGCCCCTAGCAAAAATGGCGCTTTTTCCCTCAGAGCCATTTTTTCATCATTTTCATCTTACGAAGGTAAACCAGATTCCCTCGTATCTTGCATTCAACAAACTTTCAGAACTGACGAACTAGTGCAACGCGAAGCTGAAACCATTCCTCAAAACAACTGCAAAGGAACATTTCCCAAGAAAACATCATCTAAGAGGTGAAAAAGGAGGGCGCTTTTTTCAAAAGGTTCTCTTTTTCCTCCAGAGAGCCATTTCTGGAACTGACCAAAATATCACTGAAACTCTCCAAAATATCACTGAAACTCTGACTACGGGCAGCTGAGTCATCCTCTGACCTGACGAAGACAAACAACGGACAGTTGGACATAACACGGACAAGCTGAATATCTGAGATCACCAAATAGAGGACATTAAAGGCCTCAAAAGCTCAAGCGCCTTTTTAGAAAATGTGCTCTTTTTCTTTATTCACGACCTCAAAATCAAGATTTAACCTTGTGTTCGCCTTCTCGTCTCGACTTCTCAGCAACTTTGATTAACGTGCTAAAGGGTGCAACACAAAGCTGGACTAAGCGTGAAACAAACGTCAAAGGGGTTATTTGATCTAAATCGTTCATTTGAAGCCCCAAAAAGATGGGCACCCCTGGCTTAGAGGCGCGCTTTTGCTTGCAGTGTTATTCATTTTCTCGTTTCTCTCGTTTTCCGCTATATCTCCTGTAACTCGAGCAAAACAGGTCCATTTGATAGGCTTAATAGCTCATTGTGAAGCTGACGTGATACCAGACAAATGTTTGTTGGAGGTGACAAACCCTAACAACAAGATCTAGGCCCCTAAAATCAAGGGAGACTTTTTCAAAAAATGCTCTTTGCTCCAGAGTAAGAAAAATTTGATGATTTTCCTTCAGATTTTGGATTTTCTCAAAACTCTCCAGTATTAGACTGATATCAAACTGACATAAGCTCCATACTTAAAAATCCCAAAAACTATCTTCTGACATCACTTTCACTAGGTTTAGACTGTTTTTAGCAAAATGCCTTAGTGAAGCAAAAAAAATTGTTTGGGTACAACAATATTCATATCATAACTCCCTATCATACCATTGATTTTTCTAAGTCCTAGGTTTTCATTTTCACAGATATCCATATCCTAGGTTAGACTATCATCTACATCATCTCATAAACATCCATTGGCATTTAAATATTTATAAATACCCATTATCATACATTTTCAACCATCATCTACATCAATTGTCCTTCTCATATCCAAATCATATCATCATCTTGTCTACAACACATCATCACATACATCCATAATCACATATCATCCTTTATAGACATTTGTATCCTAGATTAGACCATCACCTACATCCATATCGTACCCTCTTCTACATACTTATCATAACATCCATTTTCATTTATGTTAGCACATGCATTCAATATCATATGTTTCAACCATCATAGACATCCATATCCTACATTTACTATACCATACCATCATCTTCATTCATATATAACATCCTTTTGTTATCCAAAACCTCACTACATCATCCCACAGTCCATTATTCTAAGATTATAATATCATCTACATTCACATTCAACCACCATCCTAGGTTTATAAAAGAATCCAACATCACATTTACCTTATCCATATCATATCATATCATATCCCAACACCATCATACCTCACCAAAAATTCTTCCTACATGAACACATCAAATCTTGACCATTCATACATAGACATCAAACATCCTAATCTATATCATCCAAAACACATATCACATCAACCCACATTATCATCTATTCCAGTCCAAGTCAAACATTACTTTCAAAAATCAAGACTTCGTATCATCATCTATCATCATTTCCTATGTGCTTAAGAGCCTTTCCCATCGTAAGTAACAAGTTAATTGGCAATCATCCAATCACCTTGGAAAAAATTAACTTAGGAACTTGACCTATGATATGTTAATTAGTCTATGAATCTAAATCGATCTTTCTTGAGAACTTTTTCTATCTCAAATAAGAAAGCATAAAATCACAAATCAATTATCCTATGTATTGATTCAAAAGGTACCTTTGAGTTAGATCATCTCATCATCTATCCTTAACATCAATCATTGTCTCATTTCAACCCACTATAAACATCACAATCATCCATCATCAAAATCATCTATTCATTAAGCACCATCCATTTTTACTACCATCCTTAGCAAGCACATATTTCAAAAATACAAAAAATCAAATACTCCAAAAGAATCAAATATTCCTAATTTTTTAAAATTTAAATATTCCCAAAAGTCCAAAAATCTAAAAATTCCTGAAAAATCAAATATTCCAAAAAATTCAAAAAAATAAATTAAAAAGTCCAAAAACCCAAATATTGTCCAGAATCCAAAATATACCAATGGATACACCTAAAGTCCAATGGTATTCATACCAAGAAATGCATGACCTTTTTTCACCAAGACCATCACATAATATTTCACATCATATCCCAAATTCACCTAATCCCATTCACTTAAACATTCATTCTAGTTCAACCAACCAGAATGTCCCTTATCCAATTGATCCACCTCATGCAAGATTTCTATCCATAAGATCATCAATTTAGTCATTACCTCCTATATCCATGTCACAACCACCACATGCCTAGCTCACTACAATCCCATCTCATAACTTCACCTATCAACAAATATCACCATCTCAACAATACATCCCACCTATCAATACACTCTAGCCTACTTATCAGCAAGAGATTCCTCACCAATCATATAATCCAACTTCCAACACACTTTTTTCTACCTATCAATAATTTCCACCTAATCAACAATATAACCCACCTAGTAACACCTTCCAAACAACCTATCACGAACCATTTCCTCATCAACATTACACTCCACCTATCAACAACCACCATCATATCAAAATCAATATCCTACACAAATAAATTCATATTAATCAACTCGTCCAAAAATGCATTATAACACCACTATCACTTCCAAATCTAAATCCTTCAAATTCATTTATTTATGAATTGTAGGAAATAAAAAGACACTATCAAGGGGTTGCAAACATGGACCTTACACCTAAAATGCACTTATAAATTTGATGAATTATGTCCCCACCCCTTTGATCAATAAAAAGATCAAAAATAGAATGACCTAACCAAAACAATGGGCTCATATCCCATACAAGCAAAGCCAAAAATCATAATCGACAAAGCAAAGCCAAAGATCATAATCAAGGGAAAAGAAAACACCATGAGCCCTTTAGATCAAATCTTGTTCATAAATCAAGCCAAGTATAATGACTATAATGGAATTATCAATCAACCAAGATATGATCCCTATTATAATGGCGATGATGAGGTTAGTCTTGTAGATCAACCATAATATGATCCTTATGATGATAATAGGAGTCTTGTGGATCAAGAAGAACTCTCCCCATCCACCAATCCTCAACATCAAGAACCAATTAGAAAAAGTCACTACTAATTCCCAACAAAGATAAACTGGTTCTCCTAAGTCCCCATCTCCATCATTAATCCATGATCTCATCAATCATAGTGAAGTTGAAGTGGAAAGTCATACATTCCCCTCACTTAATGAGAAATTAGGTATGTATCAAGATCCTTTTCCCAAGCAAGATCAAAATTATCCATCCATGTATAGAAATGACTCATCCAAAAACAAACACATTAATAACATCCCTATCCATAATATATCCACCTCATATGATTCCATAATAGATCATATTGAAGAAGCTTTCCCACAAGTAACCTCCATCTCTCCTAATACTTCATCCCTCAAACCTTCACAATAAAAATCCACCACATCCTAGTTCTCTCGGGTTTACCTCCAAGGGATATCTACAACAAATAATAATGAAATCCAAAATTATCCAACTCTTGCTAAAAATCATATCTATGATCATGAAATCCTATATCACACACCATTATGCACTCCATTGCCAATCAAGCCCACTCCAGAGAGTAATTCAAAATCCATTGTCACTATGTCAAAATATTGAGGTCATCCAAGAGCCCCCTATCCATACCCCATCATTAGAATTAGATTTATGTGAAGAGCACAGTACAAAGAATGAAGAAATAGGCTTTGAAATGGATCAATATCAAGTTACTCAAATCCTCCCTATAGATGTCCTTGACCTTCAAGCTCATCTACTCATTGATCAAGATCCTATCTCTCTAGAATTCCATGATGATCCCATCATTCATTTCCATTCCATCCATGATCCCAAAATTGAAGTTGATCCCATCCATATTCTAATAACCTCCACTTCTCCAGATGAGACAATTTCCTCCCAAGGACACATAGATGATCTTCCCCTTGTTCATGTAGAACTCACTGTTTGGGACTAAAAAGAGTATTTCCCTCTACACATATTTGAAAATGATGAGGGTAAACCCAAAAAAGTGGTTTACAATTCTAGTGAGGAAGGAAAAGTTGCAAAAAATGACCCCATGCAAAAAAAATTGGTTTTTGGGGGTTCAAACGAACTTTTGGTTCGAGAGAACCCATTTAATGATGGGGCCCACCATTCCCAACAAAAAGCCAAAAGTGAAGGCTTGTGGAAAGGGGGGTTTGCTCGAACACCCCATTTCCCCCCTTCTCCCCCTCAGGACCAAAAAAGTCCAAAATTTTGTGCTTCAAAGCTCGTGTTGAGGATGAAAATGGAGGAGACTTCATAGACCCAATTGGATGATGGTAGTCCTCAGAACGAGCTATCCAATGAATTTAATTTTAATATGTTTTGGTTTTATTATGTATTTGTTTTTTTAGTTTTATTAAACATAGGTTTTTCATTGAAAATCAAACTCTTTGTTCTACACATGTGGAAAATAGCATATTATCAAAAGAAAAATTTGAAAAATATGGGTGCACTAGATATTGAAGTCCTTGATCCAACAAAAAAAAAAGAATTTCGATACATACAAAAAAAGTTACGCATTATACGGTTTTCCTATGTCTTAATTGTAATTGGTTTGACTTTGAAACTTGATTAAGGAAAAAATATTCAATAAAACACTATGAAACCAATTGGAAGCACTAGATATCATAGTTACAAATATAAATTCGAAAAAATTAGAATTTTATCCTTCATGAAAAAAAAGTTATGCGTTATACGGTGAGTGTCACTCCTTAAAAATGTTGTTTACTAAAATAAACTAGTTTTCAAAGGAGATGGAAAAAGAAATGCAATCTGATTCCAAGATTTTTGATAAAAATATATTTAGAATCTACAAACAAAATGTCACAAATCACTAGTTTGCATCATCTTCAAATTCCTCACGGTTTAGCCACTGTAGGTGCTCAAAAGTGAAGATTTGGTTAGAAAAAATTATTTCAATGTCCAGTTTGATCAAAAATTGTAAACCAGTATTGTGGGATGACCCATGAAGCTACAATCAAATTCACGGGACTTCGTGATTTTATCCCACCAAGTGACCATAAAAAGGGTTTTTAGATCGACATTGATGCAACAACCTATTTTGGGGAACAAGTTGAGTTCCTTAGTCCTTAAAGTCATATAAAGATATTGATAAACAAGATACTATGGATATGGTCAACATTCCACATAATGATGAAGCAATAAGCATGAATAAGGAGAAAGAACTAGTATCCTATCAACTAGGATCATCCACTTTTGTCAAAGAAGGATTTCTTGTCAATGAAAAGATAATCAATATTGAGGGCTTTCAATCAGAAAAAAGATGTATTAGTGTCTTGTTTTGAAAACAATTCATACCCTATTGCAAATAGAATATGTCAAAATATGCAGTATCAAGGAAAATAACTAGTCCTATATGAACAAGGTATTTTGAAACCAATACAATTTTTTGATAATCCTAGATATCCAGGTCTTGGTTATACAACACTCAAAAAATCTTGTGATGTTAGTGGTACCTTCATGATATCAAGGGAAACTTCATCCAATGCAAGCATCAAATTGTGTTCCATGAGTAGTCTTTAAGAAAAGTCTATTTCCAACACTCCCATCCATATCATAAACCATCATTCCCAAATCCTTCAACCCATTTATTGGGACCAAGAAAAGAAAAATTATTACAAATAAAAAGATCATAATCAATCTTTTGAATCCAGTGAATCCAAAAGTCAAAGTGGACACATGAAGTCAAAATGGATCCTAAAAAAATTGGGTCACGTAGAGCACCAAATCCAAATCCACTTGTCAATGAAAATATGAAACCACATCAAAAAATGCCTCCCATTTATTACAAGTGTCCACCTCCTTCCAAATGGTCTTCAATCCCAATACACAAGGTGTATCAAATAGTTGGTCTCAAACACACTCTGAATTTGACATCCAAACTCTATCATCCACCATCCCAAGTTTGGAAAATTAAAAAAATTGTACATCCAAACTATCAAATAATTCATACACATCTAGCATCACCCATCATAATCTAGCATCTCGCTTAAAACCAAAAAATCCTCACACAACTACCATGTTCTATTAGCAACACTTTGTCATAAGGAATCTAATATCACTCTATCATGATGTGCACATTCAAATAAAGAAAAACCTAGTATCAACAAGGATCACAATAACATCCATGGGTTATACATAAGCACAATGATCCTAGCAAGAAAAATTCCAAGGTAGGTAACTATTTGCATATCATGACAACAATGTCTACATCATTACTATTAGGTGGTTCAACATAGTTGAGGGTCATTCAAAAGTAAAAAACAATAATTGATAAAACAAAACAAAAAATTAAAGAGAAAATAATTCGTTCAATAGTGAAACCATTCTTATGGTGCTTTGGGAAAGTACCATGATGAAAACTATCTGTGGGCATCATGTGTAAAATTAATTATCTGTGTACCATTCCAATTGGGAGTATGTTGTCTCATCCATAATGATATTTTTGTCTTGACATCACTATCCATCCAATCCATGTCATTTTCATCCATCTTCCCTATCCACCTTGATCTTGGCAATGACTAAGGGCATATACTTCAAAACATTCTTTTTGCGAATTCTTGGCATGGTCATTTATTTTGACCACATACCATCTGTTATGTGACATTTTCCCCAAAAAAGAGAAAACTATGAAATAACCCTTTAGAATTAAAGAGATTAAAAAATAAAGGATGTAATGATCCTTTGTTAAAATGGACATTAATAAAGAATAGTTATATAAAAAAATTTAAAAGAGGAGGAATAATTATTTATTAAATAATTATTAAAAGGAAACTCTTGTGAAAGGGTGTGTTGGTTTGGAAAACACCCCTTAAAAGGATATATAAGGAATTCATGTAAGACTTGGAAAAGGCATAGAGATCACTCAAGGAAGAAGAAAATGTTTTGGTAGTCTATAAACATTTGAGGAGGGGGCACATAGAGTGTATCCAACTCGGGGTACAGAGTACACTTGGGATTGTCCTAACTAGGGCTTTGATGCATTTGCATGGTGCATAAGCACACTTTGTGATTTTACACATGTTCTCTAATGTGTGTCTATCTATGAGGACCAATACCACTGAAAATCTTCCTAGAGTGAGAATAAGCATCCCAATTGTTATGATTTAGATAAGTATTAAACTTATTAAAAGATATTTTAATTATAAATGAGAGGAAGTTGATTCAATTAAATTCTGTTATGATATTATTTGTTCTTTTGATCATTTTCATATTGTTAGATGCCAATTTATGTATTAATGATGATAATATTAATGTACTTAACACTAATAAATCCGTTGCCATATAAAAATTAACTCTATCCAGTTTTATAGTTGAGAAAAAGTAGTGGTACATTTTGGTATCAAAGCCTAATGATTAGGCCTTCTTATCTTTGAAAATTTCTTTATGTTTTGAAATTTCATATTAACCAATCTTTTAAATGCTACTTGTATGTGTCTATCGTTATACACTTGTCCTAACCTTTGAGTCATGAAACTTGATTCTATAAGATCTAAACTATGACATTTGTTTATATGCTAATTTTGTTTATTTGTTTGTTCATTGGCATTATTGAAAATCCTATGTCATATAGACCCTTCTCTCAAAATATATTAACAAAGAATTCTTCAAAATTATATAATAATAATGACAAAACTTGATTTGAAATTCTATTAAATTACCAATTTTGAGTCCCCTTCTCCCTAAGAGCATTAAAAATAATTTGTAAATCACCTTCAATTTCTAAATTCTTTATTGTCAACTATGAACTAGTTTGAAGAGCTAGAAGAAGTGCTAAAACCTCAACTTCATTATTTGTCTCATGCTCCAAATTTTAGGAATAGCACCAACCAAACAACCTTCATGATTCCCTACTATACATCCCATTTCAAAAATACCCAAATTAACCTTAGAAGCTTCTCAAAATTTAATTTACACCCACCAATAAACAAGGATTCCATTTGACATCTTTTATGCATACTTTAGATGGGTTAATTCATCCAACCCCTTAAATATGAGAAATTAATAATAACATTTTTAACAATGTACAATATTTATTAATATAATTTATTTTATAGTAAAAATTATTAACATTTCAAATTATTTTTCTATCACCATCTTTTTTCTTTCTTCTTGTACCATTTATTTACATGTTAATATTTATCACACAAATCTAAAATTTTCCTACAACTATCATACTAGAGCATACATAAGAGATAGGTCTAGAAAAAAATAGTTGTTTATAATGTTAGAAAGAGATTAAGTATATAGCATGATAATAATAAACGCCAATCCAATTTTATAATTTTATAATTTAACATGTCAATGAAAATTTACCTCATATTAAAATATTTATTTTATTTTATTTTTTAATATATTTGAACATCATGCTTCATTAGTTAACAACACATTGCATGCAGGTCTGCAAAGCATATAAAAATTCACTATAACAAGGGAAAAAAAATTGTGAATCATTATTTTTTCTCTATATGTTTGTTTTTACTAACCAGCGAACACTAAAGGAAAGCTCATACCTATTCCAAATATGGTTTTTTCAAATTTACTAGAATTAGAGGCTTCAGTGATAAAATGAAAAAACTTTTAGTGTACACAAAAACAATTATGTGATAACCTCAAACACTAGCATAAAAACACCCCATGGCCATCTCTGCTGCTTCCACAAATGAACAATCGGTCTGATACAATAACCTGCCAAAGGGTTATGAGCAAATCGGTCTGATACATCTGCATGGAGAAGGGACATCATACTGTTCTGCAGAGAAATAGGACAGACGGGCATGAGCCTTGTGTTGTTACACTGGTCAGAATCCGGGGAAGCCCAGGAGTGTGGCCATATGTTTGAGAGATTTCAATGTGACTGCAAGCATTTTTTTTCTTTTATAATACAAATAGTTCAGAAACTTTCAATGTGCATTTTACAAGTGTCTAATTAATATTTTTTATTTTTTTTGGTTCGTAAGCATTTTTTATCTTGGAACTATGAACCAGACAGGTCACAAATATGGGACTGCGGGTCAAGCCTGCGAACACATTGGATCAGCTAAGGCATAGTGCCTGTGATCACAATAGCCCAGCAAGACTTGAACCCTTGTGGCCACAACAACAATGCCACCACTTAATCGTTGCACGTGACAATAATATTGACTAAAAGGCACATAAGTTATTATACAGTACAGTGTTAGCCCATGCTTCGCTACTAAAAAGCTACAGCTATAGTTTTAAACATAATAGCGAATATGTCAAACAGTTGAAATTATTGTAGGCTCAATTTGCACGATCTAAATATGCCCCTCAACATACGCAATGAAGTTTCATAAGGTAAGGAAAATAAGCAATTTAGCAGCTTCAAACATTAGAATGTTAACTATTTAGCACAGGCTGCTTCTTGATATATTTCAATATTTTAGCAATCAACCTCTCTTCTATTTTTAAAAAGAAAAATTATCCAGCAAAAACTTTATCCTCCCAGTAATCATAACCGATCAGTACAACCAATTAGGATTTTTTTTATTAACAAGGCTGGCTGGTTGTAATGCCCTAATACCTGGCAGAAACAATGGAATCTGAAACGTGCTCCTAAATGACAATAATTTTTTTTATATATGTGCAGCATGTTTCAGAACGGGAATCGTATAACAAAGATTGATAATTTAGAAAACCCCAATTCAATTAACAAAATTCCGCAAGCATGACTTACCCTGTAGGAGACAACAGAATATGTGCTCAAGTTACGACTTTGTATTAGCTATGAAAACTTGCTGTGGGTTGAGATACAAAAGTGACTTCTAATTTAACAGCGCAAATTGTTTGTGGTACCTTTAATTATATACAAGTTTCAACGAATTCAAAATCATTGAACAACAAACTTATATATCTCTATTAAAACAACACATCCTTTTTCAAAGCATTTGTTACATAGATTTTCCTTCATACAGCCTAAACTTTTATATAATGATTCAAGAAACCCAGTATTGTAACTTTTCAAAGCAAACCTCAAAAATCGAAATCAAATAGATTGTGCAACATGATATTCACAAATCTGTCTTCCTCAGACCTCTACTTTTTCCTCGGGAAACCTGGATATCTGATAACCGGACTAGAATTCATAATTTGTTTTACTGTTCCTCATATTTATTTATTCCATGAGCTATATACAAGAGCTCCAGGTACTTTGAGGTAAGTACAATTCAGCCTTTTGCAATATAGTATCATTTGTCATTTGTGCATCTATCACCCTTCTGAAAATGCTTTATTACAGACAGGATAATATCAATGAAATCCTACCCTACTAACTTTTTATTTTAAGTAAATTTGCTTTTTCACCAAGACTAACAAGAAGGCTATCAAAGCTCTTCTTGAAAGACTCCACACCTTCCAATTCCAGCAAGGAACCCACTTCATTCCAGTCAATTCCAAGATTTTTAATTGCATTATAAACTTCCTCTGCTCCCTCAAAATTTGCATCAATAGTTCTAGAAACCGTCCCATGATCCAGAAATGCCTGGAGAGCTTGATCTGGCATTGTTGTGACCTACACAAAAATGATTTAATGTATATCAGACAGTTATGCCAAGCAAGGGAGTAAAATAATTCCACAAAAAAATACAAGAGCCTAATCCAAAGCACAGCTCAACCAACAGACATCACACTCACACTGTCAGGGCCAATCAGAGGATTCACATAGAGTGTATCTGGATATGCTGGATTTTTCACACTTGTTGAGGCCCACAATACTCTTTGCTTTCTAGCTCCTCTCTTTTCAAGAGCCTCCCATCGAGGACCGGAGATATAGTTTGTAAGCAAGAGCAGCTTGTGCTGTGGCAGCCTACATGTGATATATTAATTTGTCAGAACAATCTGAAATTGCTGATGGCCAAAGTTAAACACAGGAATTGTAAAGAGAAGACAAGAGAGAATAGAAAACACCTCACCTTTCCTCGAAGGGTGAGTGCAGACTCAGTTCCAATTTTTTCAAGCTTTTTGTCTATAAGTGTGTCAACACGACTTACAAAGAAGGAAGCAACACTTGTAACTTTTGAAAGATCCTCAGCTTCACAAGATTCTAAACCTTCTATATATGCATCCATCACAGCTTCATACCGCGGAAGTGAGAATATTAGCTACAGGCAAAAGAAAATGTTAATAGAATTTATTGAAGAATGTACAAATCTATGAGGATAATTACATAATGGTTTCCCACTTCAAAGATGCACCGTAAAACTAAAATCATAACCAGTGCTGTTAATAGAGATGTCTCAATGTATTCTCCATTAACAACAAAAGATAATGCAAGTCTCGACTAGATCATATCCAAATATAATAATATTTATAAGTCTTATACAATATTAATAAAGTTCATATATTATATTCTAATATAATAATTAAAAATTTAAAACTATAAAGAAAGTTTTATTAATATATATTATTAATTTTAAAAATAAATTGACATACATAACTATAACTTTTTTATTATTGATAGTAATTCTAATAACTTATTCAATTTATTTACATAAATTTTTATTATTAGTAAATAGTATTTACCCTCTTCAAAATTCAAGCAAGATGGATATAGATGCATTAAAACTAGTATATGTATCTTTTAAAAGCCTATATAAAATATGTCAAGAGATATGTGAGAAATTGATTAAATAATTATTATTATTTTAATTATATTTATGCATATTAATTGTAACCCTAACCTTAATGAGATTATATAATTAAAAATTAGATTTACAATTAAAACTTATTATTTTAATTAAAAATAATTCTAATATAAACCTCATAATTTTAACCCTAATTAAAATTCATTTTTAGAACATAGAAAAAAAAAAAAGTTAAACCCAAATTTTAACCTAAACATAAAGAAAAAAACCTAATAATGAGAAGAAAGATTTACAATTAAAACTTATTATTTTAATTAAAAATAATTCTAATATAAACCTCATAATTTTAACCCTAATTAAAATTCATTTTTAGAACATAGAAAAAAAAAAAGTTAAACCCAAATTTTAACCTAAACATAAAGAAAAAAACCTAATAATGAGAAGAAACATACATTGACCATCCTAAGTGCATAGATGAGCCTTTAAAAATTAAAATCATAAAATATGAACATTTACCCTATTTTCTCATGATTACTTATATTTTATTAACTCCTTTCCGGCTTAGGGCATGATTTTTTCAACAACTTGATTTTGGGAAAAGGGTTTTGAATAAATATGCCCCTTTTACAGACACGTTGCAATATACAGCAGAATTAAAAATATACTGGCTATTTTGCTTTGTCTTCCTGTGGGATTGTAATGATTTACAGAGGAAAAATGCGGGTTCATTGTGGCAGCAGCAGAAAACATCCCTGAAATTTGTGACAAGTTTGCCTGAGTTCATCCCAAACAAACCCATAAATTAACTTTAAAGTAAAATAAAGTAACTCTTCATTTAATATAGTTCAATGGTAAAATATAGCTGACATATATTGAATTTTATGTGTATGTAGTGAATAAAAGTTGTTGAGTCAAATAAAATATTCTTAAGATATCTATACTAGTAGCCTTTACTAATGAGAGGGGAAATTAGTCAAGTTATTTTGTAGAAATCCATATGCTGATAAAAAAAATTGACGTAATCAGTCCAACAGTGCAGTGAGAACTATTGTACATTTGGCCATTTTGGCAAGTAAATATTTTTACTTGCCAAAAAACATTACAGTTAGGAAGCTGTTGTCTTTATCTAGTAAATTGATCACAGCTGGAAATAAAAAGACAAATGTCTCAAGCATGGGTTTTAAACTTTCAATGCATTATATCTAAAATGTACAATCAAGGCAAACAATGCAAAATTTGTAAGAAAAGGGATTGGGACTCACAGTAACATTAACACTGATACCAAGAGAAATAACTTTCTTGATAGAAGGAATGCATTCTGCTGTTGCTGGAATCTTTATGTAGACATTACGGCGATTGACTCTTTTGTGCAACCATTTAGCAGCTTCAATTGTCTGTTCTGTCTCAAGAGCAAGCCTGGGAGAAACTTCAACAGAGACATAACCATCTGCTCCTCCTGTTTCATTATAAATGGGCTCAAACAGTTCACATGCATCTTGGATATCTTTAATGACAAGTTCCCAGTACGTGTCCTCAATATCCTTTCCCTCCTTAATAAGCTGCCTGTAGAATCATGCAGTTAACGATTTTCACAATAGGCATCATAAAACTCTGTAATCCAGCATGCCATCTGGAACTATACAGCTACAGAGATGCATGAATACAAGAATAAATCTACCCTTAGATTGGGAAGCCTTCTTGGGAAAAGCAATGAAAATATTTGAAAAAGAGACTGTCACTGTTACTTGTGAAGCAGTTATAAGAACAATACACATGTATGGAAGAGATAACAGCCTTCAGATAAAGAGATTACCATAAGCAATTTGTGCTACATGAAACACAAAGCATCTACAATTATCAAATCTAGGATGTGAATTACAAATATATATCTTTGGACATATGTTACCAGGCTCTTCTAAAATAGTCACACTACCCATACCGAACAGACACAAGTCTGGCCCAGGCACACGCAAGGCACAGACCCTGCCATCCTGGGTACCCTGTCTTGCCATCTATACCCACAGGGTACCCAGGAGGGCAGGGCTGTGCCCTGGGTGTACCCAAGCAAACACATGCCCATAAACTGCCCAGAATTTTTTTTGAAGATATTTTTCAAGAAAATTGCATTTATTTGCTTGTAAGTAAACCTAAGCATCATTTGAAACCCTAAATTAGGATAAAGCAACCAAAAACCTCATTTGACAAACACAAGGTCACACAAAAACTCCCAATATCATTCCGAGCTGCCATTTTTCATTCTTGAAGCATGCCAGTGTTTTTAACAAAGGTGATGGATTGTGAAGGCATTCAGTGTGCTTGTTAAGTGCTACAGGAGGGAACTAGCTTGCACAAAAGAGATTTATTAATCAAAGGTAAGTTTATTTTGAGATTTTTTCAATTTTCTTTTCAGACTTTTCCAAGTATTTTTTTTAAAAATGAATATTTTTAGTTTGTTTGAAAACATTTTGATTTTCCTTTTTTTTTAATTGCTTTTAAGCATATTGTAAGGTTGTATTGTTGCTTTTTTGTTTTTGTTTTGTTTTTCTAAGTTCACGTACCCCAAGGTTACATTTTCTTTTTTCATACAAAATGGTTGTCAGTTCTAGCTCAATGAGCCCAAGGATAGATAGGCTGTTCAAATGTGATCAAGGATCACCTTTGTGGCAATATATTACAATGACTGAACATCTTCTTGAAGGTGAGGACTTTCTTTGTCATTGTAGTCAATGTTAGTTTGAATATAAGAGCTAGTATAATCAAGTGAAAGCTCACCTATGTGCTAGATAGGACAAGGAATTAGAGTTTGTCAAGGGCTAAACAAAAAGGGGTTGCCAAACAATCAAATTCTCTCATATATTAAAAAATAAGCAGCAGCTAATATTGTTAGAGAGATAAAAATCAACATCTCATCCTTAAGTGAAGAAAGAATCATGCAAGACACCTACAGGAGCATCCCCAATAGTGGCTGTCCCAAATCCTTTCTTACAAAGGAGACAATAACTCTCTTTCCTACAAAAGAGACACATTAGGTAAAGCATTTCAAAATGAGGTGAAGGATATTGCAAATGAACGCATTATGGGTTGCATTTATGCCAATGGGCTTCTTTGCAACCTAGTGAGATAACCATATTGGCAAGAAAAGATGACAACAATCCATCAAACACCTTTAGCTTACATAGGTCCTAAGTATGAAAAGGTGCACACCATGTTAATGGCAAAAGAAATGATTTGTAGAGACATCACTACAACCAATTAGGGATTCATGAGCTCAAACATGAGTGTCCATAGTTTTTGGTAGAGGAAAAGATTGTAAAAAACTGACCTTTATTTACTATCATTATAGTGCCCCCTAAGGGGGCTATGTTCTTGAAGGCGGTTGATTGTGAGAGCCAATGATTTGAAACGGATCAAGGGAGTTAGGAGGCTTCAAAAAAGGAATTGGTTTCAAAATTGGAATTTGGGAAATATTCATTGTTTTGACATAGTTGAGCGTGTTGATTTACCACAGGGTGATTTCATAGTCATTGGTGGACAGAAATGATTCCAATGGTACCATAAGTAACCACACCCTTGCATCTCCTTGCATTTGCATTGTTCTCCCAAATATTACAGCAAAAAGATACTTTATTTTCCTAGGAGAGTGGCATCATATAGAGACATTGAAAATGTTAAAGGGTACACAACTGCATTCCAAAGAATCTTCTCATATCTTGATGTGGAGGATAGTATTATGAGTGATTTGGGCAGCTTCATCTTTTCAAGAAAATACAATCTTAGCGTTATTTGAGACAAGTAAAAGGACACTCATATATGGTGGTATCTTAATTACAATTTTTGTATTGACTTTGTCTTTAATTAGTATATATTCCCTTATCCACTCAATTAAGCCAACTAGTTGGCTGTAAAAAAAAAAAAAAGACTTGGTCTATATGGATTCCAATTTGCACCTCCTATCACATAAGCAAGTTGACAACAAGCAAGGGGTGACAGAGGATTGGGATGCAAATGAGCCATATGATGTACGGCTTTCCATAGTCACTTTAGAGGACGAGGAGGCTCTTATATAGGATGTAGGTAATGGGAGTGGCACTGCCATTGCTTGTGGTCCAAATGAGCCAAGTGATGACTTTGATGCTCTAGACAAAAAGCAAGGCGAAGATTATTGATTGTATTTACTATTTTGTATAGATTTAACATATATGATATAACATTGACATATCAATTATCTTTATTACCACTAATTATGTTTACAGTTCTTGTTTTTTTTTTTTTTTTCACAAAATTATGGGTATGGGTAATGTATATATACATATATGGCCATACCCAGCCGTACTGAACCTAGGGTGGGAAAATTTGCTGTATCAGCAATCTGAACCCTGAACCCATACCGAAACCAGCAACTTAGTTATAGACCAATAACAAAAGAAGATAAGAATACTATTTAAAGAGAAGATTGGTCTCTTATTAGAACTATTATTCTTAGACCCTGTCTAGCCATTCTAATGCAGCCTAAGGATTTTCTCCTCATTTCATTATTAATTCTTTGATTTCTTGGATGGAAGTAGTGGATAACCTTCAAGTGTCATAATATGAATAAATCCATGTGTTACAGTATGACCTGAATCTATTGAGACTTATTGAAAAAGATGAGAAAGCTTTGATGTGATATCATCTTCAAATGACATATTGAATGATTAATTTAACAATAAGAACCAACCACAAAAACTGTAAATGATTTGGAAAGAGCTAAATGCATATCCAATAACTCCACAGAGATCTGGTAATACCTGAACTGGGCATCATAAGCATTTGAAGATATTATCGCTTTTTCAAAAATCTGCATGATAAAAATGAATCTGTCAAAATATAGAACATACATTGGTGTGTTTTACAGAGTAAGTATTAGGAATCAAACAAGAAAGCAGTAAATATTTCATAATTCTCCTTTATTCAGTCAATGAGGCAGGGCAACAGTAAACAATGTGCAGCTTTCAATTAAAAGATGCATAAACATGTAAGTCCAAATGCCAAAACTGACGACATATAAACATGCTATAAACATACATTTTGCTTAGCTCCATTACTGAAGGTTATTTATAGTGTGCAGGTTTTAATTCATTACTGTCCTGTGTGAAGCATCTGGAACCGGAAATTTTATCTTCTTAGATAATAATGAAACTAGCTGTAATGTAAATTTTCTTACAAAGTAAGAATAGCAGCTTTAGAATAGGTATTTTTTACAAATAGGGAACAATCAGATTTGGTCTTTGGAAAAGAAGCTCTCAAAGAATGTAAAACTTTTTTGTACAAAAAAGAATGAAATTTTGCAGTGGTTAGAAAGACTGATGCTTTTTATTAATTAAAAAGAGTATTTGAGGGAATCCAAAAATATTCTGCCTGAAAAAATTGTGTGAATGTGAATTCATTGTGGTTTTATTTCTTAGATTTTTCTATATGCACTCTAGTTTTGCAAATTCCTGCCATGTGTTTGGTGTTGGAGCAGGTTAAGATCCTAGTGTCAGGCCAGGAAATGGACTGCGATTGAACTTGAAAATTAAGAGAGTAAAACTCAATTCTCATTAACTTCAAAATATGTTACAAAGTACATATTTATTAACATGAAATGATCATTCGGTTCATCTTCAAGATGATTGTACAACTTCTATTGTATTTTTGCAATAATATATTATTACATTTAATACCTATGCCTAGGATTAGTACAATAATGTTACATCCCCATTTAATCAATAAGGGAAATTGTGAGCTATGTCACAAGATTGGTGTTTGTGTTCGGTAAAGATAAAATTCACACACAAAAAGATTGTGATTAATTCATCTAATATAAATTTGAAGATTTTTTAAAATATTTAATATTTTTAATAAATTTAATTATGAATTTCTATCTTTATAAGCTTAAAAATTCTATCGCCGATAAGGGCGTGGTTCGGTGGTCAAGTCGCTTGGTTGTAGTGACGGCCACCAGGGTTCAAACCCTCGCTGGGCCAATGTGCTCGCAGGCAGCGTATACCCCTAATAATATGGGTGCATTGCACCTTTAAAAAAAAAAAAAAGCTTAAAAATTCTATTAAAAATATTAATTTTAAATGCACTATAATAAATTTAAAATACTAAAATATGAATAAGTTAAAAAAATTAATTTAAATATTGTGAATATGTTAAATTTTATATATTAACTATATTAACAATTAAAAATATAAATTAAGTATTTTAAAATATTAAATTTTTAATGTATTGAATTTTAAAATAAAAAATAAGATGAAAAAGAAAAAAAAGGTCGCATTTTAAATTCAATGTATTAAATTTTATAAAAAAATAAAAATAATAATAATAGACTAAACAGAAAAACAAAAAATAGAGACTATGCAGAAAAGAAAGTGAAGAAAAACAAAACCTAAAATAACAATGCAGACTTGTGCCTATCTCTACCTCTTGTAGCCATCTCTTACAGTGTCTAGCCTCAATAAGTCCATGATAATTGATGGATCAATGAACTTGAATAGCTACTCCAGTGATAATAGCTTCTCTATTGATACAAATGCATAGGTGAAAGATCCTATTTGATGTCACTTCAGCAAATAGACTTGTGCCTATCTCGACCTCCTGTAGCCGTCTCAGTGCCTAACCTCAATATGAATAGCTCTCCAGTCATAATAGCTTCTCTATTGATACAAATGCATAGGTGAAATATCCTATTTGATGTCACTTCAGCAAATAGACTTGTGCCTATCTCTAACTCCTGTAGTCGTCTCGTACAGTGTCTAACCTCAATATGAATAGCTACTCTACTCATAATAGCTTCTCTATTGATACAAATGCATAGGTGAAAGATCCTATTTGATTTCACTTCAGCAAATAGACTTGTGCCTATCTCTACCTCCCGTAGCTGTCTCTTACAGTGTCTAACCTCAATAAGTCCATGATAATTGATGGATCAATGAACTTGAATAGCTACTCCTGTCATAATAGCTTCTCTATTGATACAAATGTATAGGTTAAAGATCCTATTCGATGTCACTCCAGAAAATAGATAGTTGGATGGATACAACTATATGGTAGTTTTTCCTACCCCCCAATATATAGCCACATAGGGCTCCAGCTGCCTGCAATGGTCACTCCTCTTTGCTTCCAATGCCAAACTCACATCACTTATCTTTGCTTCTAGACTCTACAACAACAAGGCATGAGCAACCAATGAACTCAAAAATAGACTATAAACACCCCTAGACTGCAAATTCTCACATGATAGACTCATAGAATAAATGGTGAAAAAACCCTAAGCCTTTTTTGTACAAATTTTAGTGTGAACTAAAACAATTTTTGGGTGTTTTCTAAAAGTGTCATCTTTCTAATTTCATGTATTAAATTCAGCAAACCTTGTGACATAGATCATGAGACTAAGCATGGCTTTGAATTTTTCAAACAACAAAATCTCCTAAGTGCTTTGGTCGAGATGTCAGCTAGTTGTTCTACAATTGAGTAATATTTTAGTTGAATGTTGCCATCTTTCACATGATGCAGAATCAGATTATAGTTGTGTTTATGTGCTTGGTTCAGTCATGAAAGACTAGATTTCTTGTCATTTTGATTGGAAAAGTATTGTCAACTATTAGAGGTGTTGAAGGAACTTGTATCTTCTGCAAATCTTCAAGAATCCTTCTAAGCCATAAAATCTCTCTTGTTGACTTTGAAGCTGCCACATATTTTGCTTAACCTGATGAGAACACTAGCACTAACTACTTTTTTTACTTCCAAGAAATGACTGTCGATTCCAAATGCATTAGGAAACCTGAACTAGATTTCCCTTCTTCCAAATCACTTGCATAGTTTGAATCCAAATATCTAACTAATTGAAAATATTGTGGATTCGAGTATTTGAGTCCATAGTTCTTAGCATAGTTGACAAATGCAAACTCTGAAGACTCTACTTGACAAGAACAGAATTTTCACTTGGTAAAAACTCGGCAAAACTTGACAACTTAAAAATACTTAAATTTTGCAAATATTAAAAAATTGACAATTTTTTGCAAACTTCAATTACAAAATGTATCAAATGAGTCTAAAACATCATGAGGAAGTGTTTCTATTAGATTTGATTCTTGAATACATATGGATTATAAAATCACATCATCATGCAAAGACAGAGGGTGGATACAATAGCTAGCTACTAACTAATAACTATTATGAATTTATGATAATTGTCTTTGAAAATCATCATCATAAATTTCATATCTAGGCAAGTAAAAAATGACAAGTTTTTACAATTTCCTCTTCCCCATTCAAATGCATTTTAAAAATTTAATTGTAATACAGTGAATGGTAATTGAATTAACAAATATAATAAAAATTTGATAATATCATAACCCTAAAACGTAAACCATATATTAAAAAAAAAATGGAAAAAATTGATTCAAATCAACATAAGTCAATTATATTTTAATCAATCCACAAATTTAGACAAATTGAGTCAATTCAATTCAATAAACTATGTACATTTGACATGCTAAAAAATTAGAAATCATTTACAAATTTAAATGCTTAGAAAAAAAAATGAAACTAACTTGATGCAAATCCAAAATTCTAGAAATTTCTTCTTCAAATCACCTAAAAAATCTTAGCTCTAAAATGTTTGCTTGCTTTTGTGTGTATTGACTCGTTGAGGAGGGGCAAATGAAGGGTTTTATAGACTACAAACTATGTTTTTATAGACTTTCCTATATGCATTCTAGTTTCTTGCGTTCACACAACACCACATCTTGGGAATGAAATTATAACTTATGAATAATTAATAACAGTTACTTCTGGCAAAATTAGATTGCAATTCAATTCCTTTTTTTCAACCAAAAGAATTTGCAATTAGGTTTTCAGTATTCTTTGTAGCCTCTTCTTTAACTTAAAGCATACAGAAGATAAGTTGAACTGAAATAAAGAGCAGTGAGAAACTATTATCTACAAAAACAATAAAGCTTTAAAATGTTATTCTTGCAGTACCGTTGGATTGCTTGTAATGCCTCGGACTCCACTTTCAATCAATGGCTTCAAATCACTAACTGGCCGCCTGAGGTTGTCGTACCAAGGACTCTGTCCCTGCTGTTCATAGAGTTCATGCAGAAGTGTTTTCTTTTCCACTTTAGGCCCTCGTTCTGCAAGTGCACACCTTATCCTACAAATATAAAATCAGAAACTATTACAAAAGGTTGAAGATCAAATTGGTTCAAGATCTGTACAATAAACTCATTAATGGTGGGACCAAAAAAATTCATAAGGCAATTATACGTACTAGATACTCATAATATAACAAATTTTCACCAAAATAATACAGAGGAATATAAAACGAAGCAAGCAACCATAAAGATTGCAGAATTGAAAAAAATCTAGAACAGACATATGACCAAGATTTCTAGAGTTCAAGGAATTTGCTGATTCCACAAGCATGAGGAAGAAATTTTGAAGCTGTTCCCTCAAAGAAGTCGTGACTTGTTTCATTCTTCATATACTTTGTGATTTCCTCACATGAACTTTTTTTCTCCAATTTTGGAAGCATTCATATTATTTTGCTTCATATGAAGCATTTGACCCAACATATCTATCATTGTATCAATTTTCTTTTCAAATTTATCTGTAAGAACTTTCCCCAAAGGATTTTTTCCCTTGCTATCTACCATATTCACTTCTTTTGTTATTTCAATGAAATAAGTTCTCTTTGAAAATATATGCTGGCTCTATTACTAAATTGCATATGAAAGAAGACCCGTAGTCTCATAGGATAGCAAGATCTAGCTCTCATACCATTTGTAATGTCCAGCTTGGAAATTTTCATATATATGATTATATCAAATCAATTTTAATTGTTAATTTCTATCCAATAATATACACATTGGAAACTATACTTTTTCCAATTGATATTTCTAATAATTAATTGAATTTGCACAATTAAATATCTCTTTCAAAGAAAGCAATCAAATTTGTTGATAAACAGCAAATGTTATTAACTTGAAATTTTAATAATGCCTACTAGAAGATCAGTCAACTTAGCACAATGGTGATTTTCATGTGAAATCACTCTTGAGAAATTGTGCATTTTGTCCTTAAATGCCTACCATGAGAGGTTTTGTCCTCGGGTAAAATGAACCATAACTTCATGCTCCAAAGGAATAATAATCAGATAATAAAAGATGTATTCTTTGTATGGTGGTTACTTCTCCTCATTTGGTGTCTCTTATATGTCTTTTTCCTGCAATAGTCATGATTCTTCACATGCCCCTTAACTTTTGATAAAATAAAAGTAAAACTTTAATTTTATAATTTATAATTATATGATATTTTAATTTATTATTACCATATTCCCATTTCGAAATTTTATTTTTTGATATTTTAATTTTTTATTATTATAATCCCATTTCAAAAAGCGAGCATTACATGAACAAAATCACCATCAAGGATAAATTTCCTATTCTAGTGGTCAATGAGCTCTTAGATGAACTACATGGTACTTGTGTCTTTTCCAAGCTAGATTTACGATTGAGCTATCATCAAATCCGCATCAAAGAGGACATTCCTAAAATAGCCTTATGACCATGATGGTCATTAAGAGTTTTTGGTCATACCATTTGGACTCACCAATGCACCATCTACCTTTTAGAGCTTGATGATTCAAAATTTTCATCCAATTTTACAAAAGTTTATCTTGGTTTTCTTTGATGATATTCTTATTTACAATTAGACATGGACAAAGCACCTATTACACTTCATCCAAGCTCTTAAAATCCTTTCTACTAACCACCTATATGCTATATGCTCCAAATGCTCCTTTGGCCAGAGAAAGATTGAATACTTGGCACACATTATTTCTAGTATTGGCATTTAGGTGTACCAAGCAAAAATTGCACCATACAAGACTAGCCTAAAACAAAAACACTAGAGAGCCTTTGTGGATTCTTATGTCTCACCAAATGTTACTATTGCTTTATAAAATATTATCACAAGCTTGTTGCCCCCACATAGTCGTATTGAAAAGATTCCATCCAATGTTCTACAACTATAGAAGTGACATTTGATCTACTTAAGGAGGTTATGTGCACCACACTAGTTCTTGCTATGCTGAATTTCTCCCAAAAAACCATCATTGAAAGTGATGCTCCAAGGTTTCATTGTATGTTGTTCTCATGTTCTAAGAGTGGCCCCTTGCCTTTACTAGTAAGGCTCTAACTAGCAAAAATCTCACCCATTCCACCTATGAAAAGGAGATGTTAGCCATTTTTCATGTAGTCAATGAATCTCATCCATAGTTGAAAGAAATTTCTGCATTAAAACTAATCACCATAGTCTCAAGCATAGTTTGCGGACTCGCCACGGACTTGGCAGACTCAGGAGTCCGTTGGCCAGCCGAGTCTACTCGCCACAGACTCAGGAGTCGAGTCCAGGAGAGTCCTGGGTCGGGACTCCCGAATCCGACCTCAGGACTCCTGAGTCTGACCTCAAGACTCAACCGAGTCCTGAGTCTGACCTCAAGACTCAACCAAGTCCTGAGGTCGGACTCGGGAGTCCCAACCCAGGACTCTCTTGCACAGCTGGGAGTTAAAATGGGTTAAAAACCCATGTTTTTTTTCACTTTTTCTTTCATTTTAACATTCAACTTTGTGAATTTCAGGTCTGCAAATTGATTTCAGGTTAAAAGAAGCCAGGAGAACAAGCTAAAAAGATCAAAATAGAGCCAAGTAAGTGATTTAACAATTTTTTTTTTTGTTTTCTTGCATTCAAAATAAAAAAAATCAAGAAAAATAAGGGGAAATGCTGCCAATTTTTTTTCTATTTTCCTTAATAGCCTAATTCCTACTATTTCTAGCTTGGTTTTGCATTCTTTTTTTTTTGCAAATGTCTGAACCTTTGAATCACATTTATTTACTGATTTTTTAGCAAACCCTTGCTGATTTATTTTTTCCATGTTGAACTTGAAACAACAATGTCGTCTTCAAATCCAAAGGGAATGAGAAAAGACCCTGCATGGAAGTATGGAATACCAGGAAATAAAAAAAGGTGAAGTGACATGTACTGAATGCCAGAAATGGATGACAAGAGGAGTAAACAGATTAAAATACCACCTTGCAAGAATACTTGGGCAAAATGTGGAGGGATGCCTTAAGACTACTCCTGAGATTATGAGAGAGATGAAGGCCCTTCTTGCTGAATATGAGCTAAAAAAAGATGAAAGACAAAAAAACAAAGGATGCCCTAGCAGCAGCGATGAGTGGATCCCATTCTACACCATCTATGCCCCATGGTGCTGCAAGTCCAAGCATCCGTGCTCCACATTCATCTTTTGGTGAGAGTCCCGAGGGTTCCTTTTCTACTGCTAGTGCTGGCCAGGGTCCTTCATCAAGACCAAATTATTTTATTCCACGTAATGTCCCAGGAGCACAACCTTCACTTGAAGGTACCGGTTGGAATAAGGAAAAGCATCATGAAGCTAGGATGGCTGCTGCAAACTTTTGGTACTACAATAATCTACCTTTCAATGTTGCAAACAGCCCATATTGGGAAGGTTTGGTGAACACCCTTACAGTTGCAAGAAAGGGGTTTAAGAGATCAGTTAGAGATTTGAGTGGACCATTGCTAGAGGAAGCCGTAAAGAATACACAGCGTGTGGTTGATGAGCAAAAGAAATTTTGGTGAAGAAAAGGTTGCAGCATTTTATTCGATGGGTGAACAGATGGATGAAATAGAACTCTCCTAAACTTTTTAGTGGCCTCTAATGGTGGATTGGTGTTCCTAAATCATTAGATGCCTCCCATGAAGTCAAAAATGTTGAGACTTTATGCAATCTATTAGATGGGGTGGTCCAGGAGGTTGGAGTTGATAATGTTGTCCAAATTATCACGGATAATGCAGCTGCATATGTAGCTGCAAGTAGGCTACTTATGGAAAGGTATCCCACAATTGCATGGTCTCCGTGTGCTACACATTGCTTGGACCTGTTGCTAGAGGACATTGGGAAGATTTCATGGCTCAAAAGAGTGGTTGAAGATGCAAAAAGTGTTACAAAATTTATCTACAACCATACTTGGGTGCTTTCTTTGATGAGGAAATTCACAAATGGCAAGGACCTTGTGCGAACTGGAGTGACATGATTTGCTAGCCACTTCCTCACATTGCAAAGCATTCTTGGTGCCATTGGTCATCTCAAGCAAATGTTTGTGTCTGATGCTTGGAAGGAGTCCTCATTTTCCAATAGACTTGAAGGGGAGAGGATTATTGCCATAGTTTTTGATGAGACATTCATCAAAAATGGAGAGGAGTTGATGGGGGTAAGTAGCAATCACACAAAAAAAAATTATACATGATAATCTATTTGCTGTTTTTATTTTTTGAGGGGTTAATTTTGTTATAATTTAACATTTGTTTTTATTTTTTTAAGTGACAGAACCTTTGGTGAGGGTTCTTCATATGGTGGATGGAGATGGCATGCCAATGGGTTTCATCTATGAGGCCATGGATAGGGCCAAAGAGGCCATATCACATTACTATGGCGGCAACAAAAGGAAATATGAAATCATATGGCGCATCATTGATCGAAGATGGACAAACCAACTCCACCAACCGATTCATGCCTTTGCCTACTTCTTGAATCCGAAGTTCTACTTCTCGGACACATTTAAGGCGGATGAGGAGGTCATGGAAGGTCTTGTCACATGCATTGATAGTATGGTGCTTGATCGTGAGCTGAGAGATAAGGTGCTTGATTAGTTGAAGGTGAGATTTGTTACATCTTATTTATGAATTTGCAATGTTGAGCCTTGACTATCTATGAATTTTCTATATTTGATTTACTTTTTCTTTTATCTATTCAAGGTCTACAAGGGTGCAGAGGGGAGACTCTTTTCCTCCCAACAAGCAATTGAAAGGAGAGGAAAACAACAACCAGGTAAAAAATGAAATTAGAAACTTGATTCTTACATATAGATTTTTTACTTTATTCTTATTTCTTAATACTTATATTTTTTAAACATGTTTTTGTAGATCTATGGTGGGAGAACTATGGTGCTAGCACACCAAATCTTCAAAAGCTAGCCATACGTGTCTTGTCGCAGCCATGCAATGCTTCTAGGTGTGAACACAATTGGAGTTTATTTGAGAACATTCACACAAAGAAGAGAAACAAGTTGACTCAACAGCGCCTAAATGATTTAGTTTTTGTTCGGTACAACCTTCGCCTTCGAACTAGAAAGGTGGAGGGTGTTTCACACGAGTCCATCGACTTGGATGACATTGATCCATATGGTGAATGGACTATTGATGAACAAAATGATGAGGCTGATGTCTTCCTTACTGATGAGGATCTTGCTGAATTAGAGAGAGCAGCAGCAGAAGAAGAAGAAGCAGCAAGATTGGATGCCATGGAGGACGACGAAGACACATTTGAATATCATGTTTCCCCTACTCGATCTCCTAGTCCTCGTTTGGATACTATAGCACGGGCACCTTCTAGTTCTAGGCCTCCAAAATTGAGTACCATTGGGAGGGGAAAGAGGAAGATGTAGATTACATGTGGTTGTTAATGTTTTCCTCTTTTTGACATGATTATATGTAAACATTTATAAACTTATGATGCTGTTATACATTGAAACTATGAGTATTTGATGACTATGAATGATGAAATTTCAATTATTGAGTGTTTGATGATCATATGACATGTGTAATCTTTGAATTATGAGTGTTTGATAATCAAATTAGGCTCTTATGTTCTCTAAATGCATTAATTTGTTCTTGTTTTTTTGTAAAACTACGCTCTCTTTTTTTGCTGAGTCCTAGCCGAGTCTTTTCCCAAGTCCGTCCCGAGTCCCGATTCTAAGTCATATTTTTGGGCTGCCGAGTCCGAGTTTGCAAACTATGGTCTCAAGCATATTTTGGACCAACAAGTCTCCTCTCTAGAGCAACAAAAGTCGGTACCGAGTTGTTGGGATATGACTATGAGATAACCTACAAAAAAAGACATGATTATGTGGTGGCAAATGCGTTATTATGTCATTTTTAAGAACAACTTGCTCTAATTTCTTTATCAATGCCCGCCTACTTGGATAAATGATTTACGTCAAGACTGTCAACAAGATTGTCACTTGCACCAACTAATCCACCAAGTGTCCAATCACCCTTCTTTAAAGCCCAATGATTCATAGGATGGATCCTATTTACAATATAAGGGTCATCTAGTCTTGGCCTCACAATCAACTTTGTGCATGAAACTTTTGTTTGAGTTCCATGCCACACCACCACTGGATCACTCTAGCTTTCTAAAAACCTATGAAAGACTTTGACACAATTTTTTCTAGAAAAATCAATTTGTGGTGGAACATGAAACCTATCAACGCAACAAAGGGAAAACAATTGCCACCCCAGGACAACTTTGACCATTGCCCATTCCTATCCGAGTATGGATTGACATTTCAATGGACTTCATTGAATGACTATCAAAGTCTATAGGGAAATCAATCATTTTGGTGGTGGTAGATCACCTCTCTAAATATGCCCATTTTGTGCCTTAGCCCACCCCTATACTTCCTCCACCATTGCCCAAACATTCATGAACCAAATCTTTCACCTCCATGGCATTTTTGCTTCCATTGTTAGTGATCATGATCCCATTTTCACTAGCCACTTCTAGTGAGAACTCTTCCACCACCCTGGCACCCAGCTTAAGATGAGCTCTACAAGTACATATCATCCGCAAATAGATGATAATACATTAATTGTTAATAAGTGCTTGGAGACTTATTTATGCTAGTTTGCTTCAAATCACATCATTGGATCAATGGGTTAAAACTTGTAGAATGGTGGTATAATATCATCTATTACACAACCAAGATGACAGCATATGGTTGTATATAGTCAATCTTCACTATCTCTCCAAACATATATATTGGGAAGTTCAAAGGTACATGTAGTGGAGTCCACCCTTCACATATGTGACCATTCTATGCACCCTTAAGGACAATCGACACATAGCACAGAACTGCATGAAGCAACAAGTTGATCAACAGCACTCAAAACGCACTTTCGTTGTTGGTGACATGGTCTTTCTTTGCCTCCAACCCTATAAATAGTTATCCTTAAAGACGAAAACTCATCAAAAGTTAGCACCCAAGTTTTACAAGCCCTAAAAAAATTTGCAGCAAATTGGTTCAGTTGCATACAAGTTGCAGCTTCTTCCTTCCAAACTCCACCTAGTCTTCCATGTTTCTTGTTTGATGAAGGTTGTTGGCCAACATATTCACACGTCGTCTGCATTACTTGAGTTGAATAAAGAGGGCTCTATCCTCTTGACACCAAAGTCTATCCTTGATAGATGTTCGTGCCAACTCCACAACCACACCATCACCTAAGTCCTCATCCAATGGCATGATCCGGGTTCTGCCAATGAGGTTTGTTTCGAAATGGTATTAATTGCTTTATTGAGAAGGTGCGGCCCCTATCTATATATGGCTCCCATTATTCAACAAACAAACGAACAAACAACAGAACTCATTGAGTAGCAGCTCCCGTGAGAAGGAAGGATGGAAGGAAGTAGCTCAGTCAGATTTTGGGGGCCTCCGGACATATGTGCATAACCTAGCGAACCCATTTCACTTCATAAAGCCCCAACTGATAATGAAAGGTTTCGCCTGATAGCACAGGCACAGCCCTTCACTATCGCCCCTCTCCGGCTAAGAATGAGGAGAGGGTATGTAACAAGAAGATGCAACCTGGGAACCCCTCTTCCAATTACAACAACAATTTCCTCATCTTAAGCTTTGAGGATAAAGCTTTTTAAGGGGAAGGCCATGTTAGGACCCACAGTCTTAACTATTTTCTTAAGTAATTACTTTTGTGTTAAGGCAGAACTAATAAATGCATTGGACGCATATGCTTTGTAAGTTGTCCCTTTTGCTGAGTTAATTTGTCCCACATGCTTGGGAGATAATTATTAATAGTTTTATTGGTTAGAATTAGTATAAATAGAGGGTTTTGATGGTAAAATAGGTATCGATGAATTATATTGTATTGAGCACTGCTCAAAGGAGGCTGCCCCCTCAAAGAAGCTTGCGATATTTTGTAATGTGATTTTATCAAATCAATACAATATTGTTCATTGTGTTTCAATTCAGCTTTTATTTTCTGTATTTTGTGAATCAGTTAATTTTTTGCATGTAGCACCACCATAACAAACCTGCCCCCTTCTACACCCAAAGCTATTGCTTACTGCATGAAGCAAATACACCTTTACATTCAGCCCCACTCAGGTTGTACTTCTTTCTTAGAAGATTTTCAACATACAGCCAAATAGCTAGAGCAAAGGAAGACAAGGTTAAATCAATAATCATATTTGAGTTTGAAACATGTGCAGATAACCTAATATAATTTGTTTAGTGCAATGCTCTAATAAAATTTTAGTTAAAAAATGTACACTGAGGAGAAAAACTAATTTATGACGTTGTATGTTTTGTTGTTGACAGAACTTTCTAAAACATCATGAGGTTTCTTCTGCAGATCCTAAAGCTTAAATTTCCTCACATGATGGTGAGATGGAAGCTAATGATAAGGCTGGAATTCCTTTTTGGCTAAGAAGACCACTGAAATTTCAAATGTTTGACTAGATGTTCTTCATTCTCCTCAATAATGCAGAAATTCTCAGGCATATTAAGGTCTTATTTCAGAGTTTGTCGTCATTATCAATGACGATATTTCTCATGTTGATGATAATGCTTGTGATATTTCTTTAGAGGGTATTGATCCAAATGGCTCCCAAGGTGATAAATGAATTTGTATAGTTATGACCAATTAAAGGACATAATAAATATGAATAGAAAGGTGAGTTTAGTTACAAGGTCAATTGCAAAATAAAGATATGATGAAACAAAGCAAGAAAAGTACATTGGACTACAGGGCAGTTGCATTATTGTCCTAAACTACAGCACAGGTGCATTAGCATCCAAGATTGTGGAAAAATAAATATACACAAATGTCCCACTTTTTCTTATCTATTTTGTCACTTTCCTGAAGGAGAGGAAAATGCTATTCATCCTTCCATCAAGGGGATGTGAAAAGTCACACAAGGGAGGAGAAAGGATGGACTATGTCTCTTCCATATCCAAATGGGAGGTGAAAGGTCACACATGCCTATTCATTTCCTAAGGCTTCGGAAATCTATATATATCAATATGGAATGCAAGGTTTGGTTTAAACAAGCTAGAGAGGGCAATTGTGTGTTGTAATATTGTGTTACGTTGCAACACTTTTTTTTTTTAAGTAGCATAACATAAAAATTTATTCATTAAAGGCTATCATTTAATTGTTATTAAATAGCACAGTACAAAATCTTGGTTTTGTATTTCTGTAAGCATAAATCTTAAGAATTCACGGATCAGGTATATTGGTAAATATGATAAAGAATATGAAGGTACAAGTTATGGAGTTGAATGTTGAGAATTCTCCTCTAAAAGCGTTGAATACTAAGCTGCATATTCCACCTCAAGGGATTCTACTCCTAAAAAAACTTCTAGTTTTCTACATCCTTGTATACATTCTGGCAGAACTAATCATTTACCTTAAAATTATTGGTTCAAGTATACACGTATTCATTGCAATAAGAAAAAGCATGATTTATTTACATTATTCCCACTATAGATTTCATTGAATTTATTGTAGCAAGAAGAAACATCCTTCTGAGTTATGTTACTTACGTGAGGCTTGCATAGCTTCTCATAGGCACAATCATTCTTTGGATGTATCTTAGTATAAACCAGTGGCAGAGACTTCTTGCATAATTATTCCACCACAAATGGATGTTGTTCCAGATACATTTCCTATTCCAGACTCGAAGTTACCAACTCTAAAGCCTAACATCTCTCCCTAGTTGGACAGATTGATTTGTCTCCTTTGGCAGGAGAATTGACTTTGCATAGTTAACTGGGACACAAGTTGACCTTAAAACTGATATTAACATAATAATGTATGTTGATGCAATAAACCAGCCACCAACTAAATACAACAAGTATGCTTGTCAAGATTAAAGTCAATTTTAAATCTTGTTAACTATCTGCTGAGGATCTCTAATTTGTTTTGAACTGTTATATAGTGCTGAACAGTGGCTGCCAGTTTGAAGCCCTAGACTCTTAATCTTGTCCCCAGGTTTGGTTCTCTCCTGGGCCTGTCATGCTCTGATATTGTGGATGTTGGACTAACCTTTGGGCTTATATTTTCTATAAATTTTGTAAACATTCAGCAACATAAATAAACAAGGTCAATGTTTATTTGCAGTATATTGCCAACTGATGAACTTGTTGTGCCAATTATTTGTTAGATCCCATAAGATTTGTTTGTTGGTTAGTGGTTTTACCCACGCCATATTTAGTGAATGCTGATCTGAATCATTAACATTCCTCTCACTTTGCCATGTAAATGCTTGCTTTCAAGCTAGATCCTTGTAAATTCATTGAACTTCAAAAGCAACCCCATCAAGATCTAAATGGATGCATTAATGAGAAAATTAAAAGAATGTGCCATATCAACATTACTAGAGGGGTGATTAATAAACTATTTCTAACCATTTGATTATTTCAAAAAAATTATCATTAGATGGAAGACTCACAAAAAACTCGCGAGGTGTTTTTAAAAACGAGTTTTTTTGAGTTTAACTTGCGAGTTTTTCCCGGACGAGAGTTTTCGGCGAGTACTCGCCAAAAACTCACAAGTCCAACAGAAAAACTTGGTTGCGCAGAACTTAAAGCTGAAAACATCTTTTTTTGATGTTCATTTCATTTCAAAAACACTTGGAGCACAATTGGAGCTTGTTCGAGGCCATTCACACGAAGAAGAGGAACAAGTTAGCACAAAAGCGCCTCAATGACCTTGTCTTTGTGCAATACAACCTTCGGTTGCACACAAAGAGAGCAGAATATAAATCACTGGATCCTATTGATTTAGATGAGATAGATCCTTACAATGATTGGACAAGGCGAGATGAGCAGCCTCCATTGTTTACTGCGGACGAGATCCTTGACTTCGAGAGACAAGAAATGGAGGATATGGGTGCTGTTACATCCCTAACTTTAACTATGTTTTACTTTTTACTTTTGAAGTAAATAGTAGATTCTTACGGATGACTCAATGATTTAATGTTAGGAAAAATCAATGTTTTCATGAGTTAGGTTTATTTGACTAAAATTGACATGTGTTCAAAATTTGTCAAGGTGTGATGATTTCATATAAGGATTATGAAATGATTAATAATACACTAATCTTGAGTTGGTGAATGCAAGTCACATCCAAGGAACAGTTTCCGCCCTCCGAGAAAAGGAGGGAGAGCATCATCAGAGAGAAGGATATAGATATAAGGATCAATCATATTACCTCCAGAGAAAGCAAGGGGAATATCACCTGGGAGATGGGTAAGTTAAGAGTCCCTAGAAATTCCATTTGAGAGTTGTTTAGGTCAAGCGGTTGACCTCGTTTAACCATGCATGTCTAGGTTTGTTAGTGGCATCACAAAGGTAAATAGACCGTGAGGTCATTAAGTCTTGTTCTCCTCATTTTAAATGGATTAGAAATAAATGGGTAACCATTTACTTTTATAATGCATAAGGATACATATATAAAAGCTCATGTGGATATAAATATATGTATATATATTCACAATGTATACGACGAGTACACATCGACATTTGGATATAAATATATATATGTCCATTTGTGTATATAAATATGTGTATATAAACTGAAATAGAATAGTATATTTACTCATACAAATCTATATATATATATTTGATATATATATAATGATAATGATATAAAATATCATTAATATATAAATGCTTACATGCTAATGGAAGCATGATGAGTGATATCTAGAAATGGTTATATTAATGTTCTTGGTGATATGGCAATGACGCCCACATGCATATAGCAAGAATTAATAACCGCCAACTTATATTTTTGGTACCTCTATGTGACATTGATATTCCTTTTACCATCCTCTTTAATTATGCTACATTCGTATGTTTTGTTTGGTTGTTAAGCGGTGGGAAGGAAAAATGATCAACCCATTGTAAGCTGCAATATAGAGTCCAACTCTTAAATGTTCTTGCGCCAACCTTAAACCATTTGGCCACATATTTCTTACCACAAAGTGGCACGGGCTCTAACCCATCGGTGATTCAAAGTTCCTCATTCATAATTTGGGCCTTCTCCACGTAAGATAAGGAAATAACCAAATCTCTTTTACCTGTTTCTTGCCTTGGTATTAACGTGGTATCTGCGAATTTATGAGGGGAGAATTTGAGGTGTGGGCAACTACAACCTTCAAGTAACCAACTTTTGATAACGGATTTTCTTGTGAGCCGACGTGGGGGGAGATGGCAACCGTTTTGGAAGTGGGACAACCTTGCTTTGAGGAGGGACCTCGTATATTCCCTGCCTCTTTGGGGAACGGAAGGGGAATCCTCCTGGCACTGGGTCAGGTCGTGGCTAGTAGTACCAAGCATTTTCAGATGCAAAATGGGAGAATATAAAGCGTTATGAAACCCGTCGCTAACGGAGACATGGGGGAGGCTATTTGGAAACGTGAGGAAGTGGCCTAAGTCGGGGAACCGCATTAGGAACTACCTTTGCAACAGTTGCTATAACGGTTTCTCGTCGAGCAAGAATGGGGAGAAAGAGGGAGAATTCCTCCAGAAAGGGAGGGGCATTCAACGTCTGTCTTCCTGAAGAGCACTCGCCTTTTTATTCATTACCTCTATACAATAGCAAGGATATATGAAGAGGGTCGAAGAGTCAAGGAATAAAAGGAGAAGACATCCTTAATGCTCTGGCGGGGAAACAGAATTTCCAGAGCTTAAGGAACCTCTTGGAACTTCACTGAAGAACAGATTGAAGGGAGTCTATCCATCTCCGTGTGAAAATCAGGCGGTTGAAACCAGTGAATAGGGAAAAGGAAAGACATTTTTGGTCGTTTTGAATACATGCACATTGCCATGCTATTATGTATTGGACCCGAGTCGAGTTGTATTTCAAGGGTGTTCCATTAGTCGTTGGTTGTGATACAAATTTAAAAACAAAAGAAATGAGAGGAGAGGACTGAACCAGTCAAGAGACCACCAAATTCAGGAGTAAATACCAAACTCATGGCATCGAGAGCATTTCCTCATCTATGGAGTGACAACAACCCTAAAGACAAATGGAAAGCGACGTGCTAGTTTTACAATTTTGTGTAGAAAATTCCAAGAATGGCTAACATAAGGTGCTAAGAGATTTCTACAAAAGTTCGGACCTTGATTGCTCCGAAGAAGGATTAGAAGAGATTATTAATATTGTGTATCCTCAAGCTTGGAGAAGCATCGCTGGTAAGAAGTGCAGAATAGCACCGTTATACAGGCATGATTTTCTCTATCCTTAACTTATTTTACGGGCTTGCAAGTAAAGAGTTTATTATGGATGCATATCTTAACAATTTTTTATTACAAAAAAAGAAAGGATGAATCTATGTAATCTTTTATTAGCTTGTTGAACATGCATCCTAAAAAAGGAAAACGATACGAGTTCTAGAGAATGGAAAGACCAAATCAGTATTCCTTTAAAAGAGAAATATAAGGATATAATGGAATATCTAGGGTGAAGACTACGATAGTTTAATAGATGTATTCTTGCTTTTAGAAGCATATCTCTGTTATTTATTTGGAATAGAGGTTTTAGTGATGATAATATCCTTTTGATATTGAAGCGACAATGTTGCACTATGGATATAGAATACCTTTTACGAAATTGAGTTTTACACGACTTTTTTGTAAACAAATCCAGGAGAATAGGTGATCCAGGGATGAGGAAATTTAGATAGCTTTTCTTTAACCATTAGTACCTGTGCTATGTTGTCTCAGGAGAGAGAATAAACTAGGCAATGCAATGTTATATAGATCTCATAGTTCATGTTCAATAGAACTTATTTTAGTGCTAAGTGCACATAAGACATAGGTAGCCCAAGATTGGGTATCAATGGAATGATTTACCTCAAGGTGGGACATAAGGAGAGATTCATAACTCATTTCAATATGACGGTGGTAAACTATTAAGATCGATAAAGGTTAAGAAATAAAGGAAGTTATATATGAGTTCATAACTTAACCTAGGTTGAAGGTCAGTAGACTCAAGTAGACCAAGGGGTCAAAGATAGATTATTATCTTTTATAAATCAAACCTTTTAAGGGTTGAAATATTGACTTAGATCAAGACTATTGATATGAAATGATAGTATTCCTTGAGATATTATATTGGCAAGGAAATACCTTGAATACTATGTTTATTCATGTACGTAAAGTGTGAATTCAAACAATGTCAACTGGTCTAGAAGAGACTAGAGGCATTTTGTTTTTATGGTTAGTTACACTTATGTTATTACCTTTGGAGAATCAAGGATGATGATATTGGGTTAGAGAAGCTAAACCCTAGTATTGAAACAAGGAGGATGTAGGAAATATATAACTCTTATGTCCGATATGACATTGTGCATATATATATATATTGATTGATAGTGAAAGGTTGAGAAAACCATAGAAAGAGACAAGAAGTCTTTATAATACCTTAAGAGATTCTACGATAATGTCGAAACTCGATTTAACACATCAAGATGTTGGGTATTGAATCTTGAGAGTAAAATGACTGGAAGTCGTAAACCCTAGATATTGCAAGGATGCAATAAGGGACTTTTAAAAGGGTTGAAATACCTAAATCTTTACATTGAATGAATATCCTAGATTAAGGATTAGTTCTAAGTCAGATTGGCTAAAATGGATTTTCTATACAGACTAGTTTGTGTCTAGAGTACTAAATAAAGTAAGTAAACTATAGGATGAGACAGTTCCAAGACGAGTCAGAGGTGAGTGTCTAGATGGCATGACCAATTAGAATGATCATACTTAGCTAGAAGGGATCTAGAGTTGTATGGTCGATTGAGTTTTGTAGGACACATCCCTAGGACTGAGATGGAGAAACTTGGCAGTTCCTTATATCTATACTCTTCGAGAAGGGCCGGGTCACTTCCGGTTAGGAAGTACGCGGGGGACCATTTGAGTCCGTGGTTGGAGGAAAAGCACTCAGATGATGCTCTCCCTCTGTAGCAGTAGACTCTTTGAGGCTTGTGAAGATAGAGATCAACATTCCAGATGCAGTGAACTCCATGTTCTGGCCTATGACAGTCTAAACCTATGAGGTAAAACTATTCTTTATGTTAAGTGTATCTTATGTGATATAAATGAATATTGTAAGGAATTATCTTGATTCTAGTTATGATTACATGTGAATTCAAGTTTGAATTTTATCTAGAAAAGTTATACTTTATTCTTGTGCTTATGAAAAAAAAAAAAAAAATCTCTCTCTTGTTTACTAAGTTGATTTACCTTCTAGTAAATTTTTGAGATTACTTGGGTATTTAGAAGAGGGTTGTTACAGGTGCATCAAGAGATGTAGGGTTGGAGGACATTCCTGAAGATGTGGATGAGAGTCTGCCAGACCCAGATACTCAACCTTCCATGCCAGCCGAGGAGCCCGCAGCAGTAGCGCTGCCACTGCCACCATGCACACGCGGCAGGCCTAGAGGACCCACCCCTTCCCTAGCTGTTGCTAGACTAGGGAAGAGGAAAGCCTAGCATGTTGTATTTAGTTACCATTTAGTATTTGCTTCTAGTTCTGGTTTTACTGTTTTCATGTATCAAACTTTCAGGCTTTTAACCATCGGGATTCTGCATGAGAATGCGATTTTGTAATCAATTTGCATTAAAGTCAATCAAAATTAATAGAAAACACTTTTGTACTCATTTATGGACTCATTGGATTCATCTTGTCATTGAATTTTGCAAAAAAAAATGTGTTTCTAATGAAATTTAAGCAATTTTTTAAGTTCCCAAGTTTATAGTTTTTGCCGAGTTTTAAAAACTCTCCAATTTTTGGCTTGGCGAGTTTTTTTTGGGGCAAGTCTTCCAACTATGAATAAAACATTGCCAAGTTTTTCATAAAATGTAACTAACTGATCAGGAATCAATAATCGATGTTAGGGGAACACTAACAAATATGACTTTCCAATTTTTTAACTCATTTTGTACCTTTTGTGAAATTTCTTCAATGACTACAAAATGCCATTCTATTGGTTTGATGGATCAGCAATGAAATAACATGCTCCATTGCCCAATTTGTGCATCTGATCCTTTCCCCAGTCCTTCAATTCTATTTTGATCAATTTAATCATGATGAGGATGTGATGGTTGGGATTTTTACTTCCCTATAAAGGTCAATGTTAGATATTGATACATGCCATGCCATACAACTTGAGTCAAAGTAATATGAGATCCCACAGACTGTTTGAATTTAGCATGCCAGTGTAAGGAAGGAATGAGGTGTTGCTAAGTAAACACAATTATTTTCCTGTTTTTTATATTGTTGATCGTTTATAAATATTCTGCTCATACGACACTGTGAAAAGGAAGCAGAGAAAATCACGCGATTTGAACTCTGTAAATCCGCGAATTAAAGCTCCATAAAAAAACACGCGATGCAAAAAATGACGAAAACCCTCACGCAATTTTGAAGAATATAGCCACGATTTTTACTTCACAAATCCACAATTTTTACACAGTAATCTGCAAAAGAAATGTCCCTGCAATTTTCATGATAAAACCCTCGATTTTTTTCAAAACTTCCTCAAAAAATCTGCTTCAATTTCTCCTTCAAAAACACTTCGAAAATCTTCACTAAAAAAAAAACTATACTAAAAAAAATTTGATTTTTTTTTTTCTGAACCCTCGAAAAAATTTCTAACCAGGCTCAAGCCTGAGCTCTGATACCATGAAAATATTATTGATATTCATGATTTTGTATTTACAAATGGAGAGAAGATCTCCTTATAAAGAAAAATACAAGACAATAGAAACATTCGTTAACTGACGAAAACTAAAGCTAAAAAACGAGAAGTCATAAATTACAAAAAACTAACTAAAAGAAAACAGACGACTAACAAAAATTGAATAAAAGCAAAGATGACCATTAATATTACATTTAATATTTTAATAAGCATCGACATGAGACCAATACAAGCTCTTGTGAGCACAACCATGAAACTTATTTTAGCTCCTTTTGAGCAACCATACTAGAAACCACCTATGGAAGAACAAGAATCACAACTTTGAAATCCACTTATTTAGAAACCACCTTCACATAGGAAGCCAACTATGGAAGACCAAGAGTCACAACTTAGAATTCCATATTAGATGTCCCATTGGGATTTGAACTTGGGTCTCCACATTGAGAACTCGATGTTTTAACCAATTAAGCTCAACCCCTTGGACATATTTTCCCATTTTTCACTTCGCAATTTTATTATTTAAGTACATTGTTAGGATTCCAATTTTCAAAATATATTCTCTTTTGGCTTTTATAGATGTGTGATGGGATAATTATCATGCATAGGCACCAGATGTTTCCAAACTTGCCACTCATAAACTCAGCCGAACTTGCAGTGCTTAAAATTATGGGTGAAATTAAGGCTCAAGAATTTGGCATGTGAATGGATGAATGATATGGTTTATGTTTATGACAATATTTGGTCGTGTGTGAAGCAACTAGAGAAGGCACTTGATGTAGAGAGTATATGCTTCAATAATATTATCAACTCCACTTTACTTGGGAGTTTGTGTCAGACAGACTTGTTACAGAGGAGAGTCCAACTTGACTGGATGGTCTAAAAGAAGAATGACATTTGGCATAACAAAGTTAGCAAGCAAACTCCAAAGTCAGTTGCTGTGAGAGGCACAGTTAGATATTATCCATGTCATCAGTTCTTGAAGCAGCCCAAGAGATGGCATGCAATGAAAAAGCAGAACCAAGGGATGGATGAATCCCAACAGACATGTTTATGTGTAAACTTGAGTAATAATTTAACAAACCATATCTAATTCTGGACAGTGTAAGGATGAGGTCGTATGGTAAATTAATGAGGTTTCATGCTGAAGCCCCAAGTTTAAACCTGACATATGTTTATGATTAAAATTGAGTGATATACAACACTCTACTCCAGGCCGCTCATTGCATCTAAGGATGAGCTTAAGTGGTAAATCAATGGTGTTCATAGCAGAGCCCAAGGTTCAAACCTGAAAGATATGTTTATGTGTAAAATTGTGTAATAAAACACATCCAGTTGTGTGTCAATTGTGATGTCTAAGGATGAAGTCAAGTGATTAATCAATAGGGTTTCATGGCAGAGTCACAGGTTCAAACCCTAAATATACGTTAATTTGTAGAATTGAGTAATAAATGACATCCAATTATCAGCCAGTAAATGTCTAAAAATGAGATCAAGTTATGGCAAACCAGGTTCAAACCCCAAGGATGTAAATGTGTGTAGAAATGAGTAATAAACCACATCCAATCCTATGTTACTCATGGCATATAAGGCTGTGATCAAGTGCTAAACGTTTCATGGGAACCCAAGGTTGAACCCACAACTTAAAAGACTTTTTTATGTCAGATTTGGCATCTATGGATAAGCTCGAGTGGTAAACCAATGGGGTTTTGTAGCATAGACCCAGGTTCAAACCCGAGAGATATGTTTACGTATAAAATTAATAATAAATCATACATCCAATTCTGCGTGAGCACAGCATCTAAGGATTAGCTCGGGTGATGAAGTAATTAAGCAAGATACCATGGTAAATCAACGATATAACTACAATTCATACATTGTGAGCAGAGGGTCACATGGAGAGGACCACAGCTTTAAGTTTTATTGGGCAGGTGGCCCCATGGAAATTTTTGAAGAGAATAAATTAATCAAAACCAAAAAGGGCAAAGTGGACAGAATTTTCGTAGGAAAATTTCAGTGGACTATGAAAGGAGACCTGAAGCTTTCCTGCACTTGCTTCCCACCTCTTTAGCCAAATGGTAGTTTGCTTTCAAAAACAATAAATGGATATGACTAGTTATTTTCCATGGACTGGCTAGGACTCTAACTCAGGAAGCTTCTTGTGCATATTTGAGGTGCTCTGCCACTAAGGTAACAGCCCTCTTTGTGAATCTGCTTTTCCTAGGCTCTTTGTGACGGTTTGGTTGTGGGCTCACATTTTCTGTAACATAACTCTCCAAAAAACTCCCTATTTTTTCTCAATAGTTGTTAGGAATGAAATTTCACATTATTGGTGCAAAACGTTCCAAAATCCTCTACAGCGGCGGCTGAAAAAAATCGTGTACATTAGGCGTATATGCCAAAAAAAAATGTCGTTTTGCACGGACACAAAATTGGCATCTGGCTTGGCGATGCCCCAAAAACTTCCTCCATATTCTATATCTTCCCTCTCTTATATTATAACCTAATCAAATGAGATTATCAAAAAATGTTCATTCAAAATAAATCATGGATCGGATTTCTCAACACCAACAGAAAGCAAATCTGAACGATCAAATTTTAAAAAAAAAACAAAAACACAATTACGGTGAATATCCGACCTTGAAACGTTTCCGACCCGGGCATCTGTGTTGATGCGATTGCCACTACATAACAACGAAGTAGATGACCATTTGCCCTTAAAGCCTACAACAACTCCACCACGGGAAAACCCCGATCTGTTTGCCTGCACACTGTTTGACTTACAAATATGTGAAGAAGAAACATTCGCGTTCTTCAAGTGGGCAACGGCGGCCATGGCTACGCACGTTAGAGGTTCGAAACCAGGCAACTTCAACAGTAGGAAAATATATACGTATGGCAGCAAAAAGACAATGGCTTGGGGAAAGTTTATAGGATGCGGGGAACAGAGGTGGTCAACAATGTACAAATTTTGCTGTCATCGTATACACGTAAGAGTGAAGTGGATCATATCGTCAGCTGTCTCTATCATGGCCCAAGAGGAAAATATTTTTAAAATGGGTAGGTGAGTTGGTGACATATCCCATCTCCACTATGGTAGTTGGATTGATAATAAATATTTCAATCGCTGTGTGCATTCCCGTGGGATGAATAAATGAAAGATTTTAGCAAAGTGCGGTTGAAACAGTGTCAGAATAAAATTTGTTTTGTAATAGAATTCGTAATATTGGAATCTCAAATGAGAATTGTAATTATTTGGTTTGATTTGTTTTCGATTTTCGATTTTCTTTTTTCTTTTTTTTGGGTCAATTATTGTAATTATAAAATAGTTTTTAGTATAATTAAGTAATATTATTGCAATTATTCGTTATTAATAATTTTTTGACAGTAAATAAGAAATCATTTTTTTTTATTAAGAAATATTTATATTTTGTAAAGTAGAGAAGTAGAATTTATAACTTGCTTCAAAATTATTTAGGTACCATGATCTAATATATTTTTTAGACTTTTTGAGATTTCTTTATTTTAAAAATAAATGTTTATTTTAAGTAATTTTTTTAATTTATAATATTATAGATAAAGTGATTTTTCTATATAGATAAATATAGAAAATTATTAATAATATTATATTTTAATTTTTAATGATTTTATATATTAATTTTTTAATAATTTAATATATTTTAAATATATTAATATTATATTTTAATTAAGTTGAAGATGTTTGAAAATTAAGGAGAAGGATGCAAGACAAAATAATCTCAATTGTCATTCTCTATTTTTATTTTTAAAATGATTTAACAATTTAAAGGAATTTTTATTTTAAAAACAAAGAAAAGAAAAGAAGTTGATAAGATTGAAATAAATTAGAAATCGCACCTTGGTGTGCAATGGGTACAATGAAGAAGTGTAGAAGGTCAATTGAGGAATTTTTGGGTCTATTTTTTACATACATAGAAAATGATGTTGTTTGTGCAACAAAGGTCTCAATGGAGAAGTGATAGCTTCAAATCAACTATGTATCCACTTATAGGGATCCCAACACAACTAAAACAAAACCTCTGAATCAGAAAGATAATAAGGATTCATTATCAATAGGCTCATTTTATGTTTGCAATAGGGAGAGAGGGAGAGAGAGGGAGATATGGGATAGAAAGAGGGAAAGATATAGGGGGGAGAGACAGAGAGAGAGAGAGGGAGATAGAGAGAGAGAGAGAGGGAGAGATAAAGAGAGAGGACAAAGGGATATATAGAGATGGAAGAGATAAATATATAGAGATGGGGAGAGAGGGAGAGAATGAGAGAGAGAGAGAGAGAGAGAAATGGAAATATAAAGATAGAGATAAGACTTGATATATAGAGAGGGGTAGAGAGATGAAATGATATATGGGTAGAGAGAGATGGATAGATAATGAGATAGAGGGAGGAGGGGTGAATATGGAGGAGATATGGAGAGGAAACAAGGAAGGAAGAAGAAAAACAGACATGTGAGTATATAAAGTAGAAAGATATAGAAAGAGGAAGTAATAGGGAGAGAGAGAGAGAGGGAGAGATAGGAATATAAAGGAGAGATAGAGAGATAAATATAACTTGGGAAAGATAGAGAGGGTGAGAGAGACAAAGACAAAGACAACAAGATAAGTATATAAAGGGAGAGATGGAAGGAGTGAGGGAGAGGGAGAGGGAGAGATAGAGATAGAAAGAGGGAGACAATGAACTTGAGGGGGAGATTAAGGGAGAAATATAAAGATATGGGAAGTGATATAGAGAGAGAGGTAGAGAGAGGGATATATATAAAGAGAGAGTAGGAGAGATGGAGGGAGAGATGGAGTAAATGAGAGAGAGAGAGAGATAATGGGATATAAATAGAGAGGAAGAGGCAGAGATGGGAAGATAGAAATAGAGGAGGAAAGAGTGAGAGATAAAGGAGGTGGAAAAGACAATTAATAGGGAGAGGGAGAGAGATAGAGAGAGAGGGGAGAGAGATAGGGATAGCGATAGAGATAAAGATAGAGATGGGGAGGGAGAAACAATTTGTGTGTGTGTGAGTGAGTGAGTGAAAGAGATATAGAGATAGAGATAGGGAAGGAGAAAAGGGTGTAAGGAAGCTAAGGTAGCAGAACAACTTCCTACACTAATCTTGAGAGGAGAATAATACAAAACTTTATAGATCTTTAACAATTACAAAAACTTAAAAATAATAAGCATAAATATCATGCATACCACAACACAGTGATTTATGTGGGGAAAACCCTTTTGGGAGAAAAACCCACACTCCAAAAGTCGCCTAATATATTATTCAGAAATCACAAAGATTACAATATACTTGCAGAGAAAGCTTCTCACAGGAGTATCACCACCAGAGATCAAGAGACAACACGATTGTTATCAAACTATCATAATACATCATAATACAACAATTGTAGTACAATGCACTCATAAAATAGGGTTACATTTTGGGGCAAGACATGCCAACAAAACATCTTCCATTAGATCTAAAACCTAATAATGAACGATCCACATTTACAATATATTGTTATTTAATGTATGTCATCCATTTAGGAGTTTTTGTTAACACACTCACATTTCACTCTGTGCTACTAATGTATACACCTATCGGTGTAACTATATATGTATATCAACAATAAACCTTATATAATTGCAAGGTTGAGACAAATTTTCCCAACTTGAATCTCCCACTTTTTGAACACCTTGCAAGAGAAATGGGAGGGTGTAAGCATCATCTCTTTAATTGCTAGAGGTTGAAAGGCCCATAGTCTCTAAACACCATTTGAACTTCTTTGTGCTCATAGGCTTAGTTAAAGAATCAACAACATTCATCAATGTTTCTACCTTAACCAACTTCGCCCCTGCCATCTTCGACCATATCTCTAACAAAATGATATTGTACATCAATGTGCTTGGTCCTAGCATGAAATGTCAGGTCCTTGGCTAGAAATATCACACTCTGACTATCACAATAAATTGTCACTACACCTTGTTTTATTCCAATATGTGAACACAGTCTCTTAAGCCAAATGGCTTCTTTACAAGCATGAGTAGTTGCCATATACTATGCTTTAGTAGTGGACAAAGAAACCACAGCCTGTCGCTTACTAATCCACATAACCATGAATATCAAAGGAAATATCATCTTCAATCATACTACTATGATAACACAAGGAATAATCTTAGGTACCACACAAATATCTTAAGACTCTTTTAATTGCATCCCTATGAACTCTACCAGGATTAGACATATATCTAGAAAGAACTCCCACTGCTTGGGAAATGTTTGGTCTTGTACAAACCATAGCATACATTAAACTTCCAACTGCACTCTGGTAAGGCATTTTGCTCATGTCTTCCATCTCTGATGGAGATGTTGGACTATTTAAAATAGATAACTTTTTTCAAACCGAAAAGGGAACACATAATGGTGCATGTTAAATCTCTATAAAATTGAATTGGCATACTTACTTTGGCCAAGCCATAGATTTCTATTAACTCTATCTCTTTTAATTTTCATCCCAATAATGTGTCTGGTTGCACCAAGATATTTCATTTTAAATTTAGCATCAAGTTGAGATTTCAGTTCTAAAATCCTACCTTTCCCTTTACCAATAAATAATTTATCATCAACATATAATGCAATAAATAGGAAACGATCACCATTAGTTTTGCAATAAACACAATGATCTGATTTAGAATGCTCAATTCCCAAACTCGACACATATGTATCAAATTTTTGGTACCACATCTTAGGACTTTGTTTTAATCCATACAAAGATTTCTTCAATTTGCAAACCAACTTACTTTTACCTTTTACCATGTAGTGCTCTGGTTGTATCATATAAATATCCTCCTCCAAGTCACCATGAAGGAAAGTAGTTTTCACATCCATTTTCTCAACCTCTAGATCATAAGCAGTAGCAATAGAAAGAAAACATCTAATGGATGTCATTTTTGCAATAGGAGAAAATATCTCACCATAATCAACACCCTCAACTTGAGAGTAACCCTTTGCAACCAACCTTGCTTTTGTAGTGCCCCTCATGATACTGTTCCCTTTTGTTACTATGTGGATACTGTTTACGTTTGTTACAGACTCAAGATGACATGGGTGATTGTTTTTCCTATTTGAGCTTATGTGTTTTGCTTGGATACACATGATGGTGTTTTATGATGTTGATAATATAATGATGCATGGTACCATCTTTCCTGATTATGCTATATTGTGTGACTATGTAAATTGTTTAATACTCATTTCATGATGTGTAGGATGTTGTGCTGATGTTTGAATTTTGGGTGAGGGGGACGGTGTTGCATCGCTCATACGTGAGCGCCCTGCCACACCGCAATTCTCCCTCACAATGTGTTTGACAGTAGATATATATATATATATATGTTGTTCCAACACTTGTTTTTATGCAGGACTGCAGGTACCGGGCACCGACTCCACCTGCATCGTCAGGTCTGAGCGTGCCCAATATACCCAATGGTTATGACGTGGTTTAAGGATTTGACAAGGAAGTGTCCATGTCTGTGTCTGTCGTCTGTCAGTATTTCATCCTGTTATGGTATCGTACTGTTTCATGATTGATCATTTTAAGTCGTAAATCTTGATGCGTTTATCATGTTATTTGGATGTGTATCAATTTGGATAATTGGTAAATTAATGTAGTGCTTCTATCAGGCATAGTCGTTGCTTATGTCCATTTAGGCATTGTCTTGAAGCTTCCTAGCTTATTTTTACAATATGGATTTAATAAATTAAATTATTAAATTTTAATAATTTAAATATTAGATTAATGTTAAGGTTAAACTATACTGAAATTTAAAGGAAACACAAAATTGCATGATGTTTATTTTAATTTAAATTCACTAAGTTTATAATTTAAATTTAAATTACTTGATAAATTTTAAATATTAGATTTAAAATTATTTGACGGAGGGATGCAATGTAATATTACCCCTAAAGTAAAGTTTTAAAAAAATAAATTCAAATAATAAATAATAATTAGACGTATATGAACATATATAATTATATTAAAAAAAAAAAAATGTTTCTATTTTATCCACCCGAGGTTTCATTAAATTATATAACCATGAATTAATACGGGATAAATGAGTTTTGATCAAATCAATTTAACATTGTAATTCCCTCGGTTACTGCAGTCAAAATAGTGGGGGTAGATTTCTTATTTTACTAAATCCCTCCAAGTGTTAAACGAGAAAAATAATAGGTGCCGGGTGTAAAATAGAAGACGGTGTTGATAGACACCTGTAGCCTGCATACCGAGGTTTGTAAGTTTATTTTCTGAATTTATCGGAGAAGGACGGGGGGCAGTTGCGAAAAACACAGAGGGTGAAGAGAAATTTCACAGAGGGAAAATTCTGTCACGGACTGCCAAATCCAGGTTAGTGAATTTTAGATTTTTTTTAATTTTAATTGTTGAATTCCAGTTTTTTTTTCTAAAACTTCAGTCAATAAAGGTTTAACTTCTTAAAGCAATTATCTGTTTGCCACTGAAATAACCCTGCCTTGAGTTCAGGGGGTTTTCTTCTTTCACCGTAAAATAAATTTCTCTACTTCTGCATTTGATGAAAGTGTTTTCGTTTTTTCTCCAATCTTTGATCAATAAATAAATAAATATGGTCTTGTTTAGGTGAAAGGTTCATGGAAATTACTCCAGGGTAAATTCATATTCAACCGTTTTCAACTGCAACACTTAAACAGATAGGAAGTTAAAAGTTTAAATAACGTTCTTGATTTTATTGTCAACCTATTGCAGTCGCAACACTTAAAATAAAATAGGGTCAACATAATAATATATTAGAAAAGCTTTTCCCAACTTTGAACTCACAGAAATTATGCGCACTGGTTTAATTTTGTCTGACTGGAAGATAATTTTCTATTTTGATTATTTTATTTTAATCCTTTTTATCCCAATGTGCTATCCTTAATTTATACCATTTCTCTGTTATTCCTTGGCTGCTAACCTTTTTATTGCTGTCACCAGTGGCGTTGGGTATTGCTTCTGACTGCTTCTTGTATTTTCCCTGATGCTTTTGGCAACCTGTCTCAGCTGCAGTAGTTAGGTTTTGGAGGTTACTTAAATTTAAACAACCTCCCTGATATCATTTGCAATCTTCCTCAGTTGGAACTCTTTGATGTGAGAGTAATAATGTGTTTCCTCTCCTGCTAATTGCATTTGCTTGAATGTTCTAATTGCCGTTCTGTGCATAGTCCATGAGGCGTAATTCCTTTGAGGCATTTTGTTAACCATGGAATTATGTACATTATTCCATCTTATTTCTTTGTTCAATCTTTTTCCGTTTGAGTGAGAATGGTTTTCTGGACACTTCTTTTCTTTGTGAAAGGCTGGGAGTGTGGCCTTTTGTTGTATCGTCTTTAATATCTTCACGCAGACAGCATACACAGCTGTTAGTGCCAGCCTTGTTATTAATAAAACTTCCTTTTAACATTAAAGTTTGAGGAGCTATCTTAGCACTAAGAAGATAAGTATATTGGATTTTATTTTATTTTATTTTTATTTTTTATTTTTTACCTTTCAAATCAACTGAAAATAAATTAATTAATTAATTAAATTGATGAGTAAATAATGTCCTGAATTAATAGTTATATGGAGTAGTGTTAAGATTTATTTTGTAAGCGTTTAATTTCTTTCGGATTTTAAAAATATTTATGTCTATTTTAATTTCAAGATATTTTATCCATCTACATATTTATTTACTGTGTGATGAGTAACTTGGATGCATATAATATCTTGATTTGCAGTAAACAAACATGTTTTATTTGAATTAAATTTGTCTTTCTAATTAACAAATACATATATATATATATATATGGGTTATATTTAAAATTTTTAAATATTTTTGAAGTAAAGTGATTATTTTGCTATATTTCACAGTTTCCTCACACATTTGGACTAGATCTATTTGCAGATGAATTTAAAATTAGAATTAGCTAAGGAGGAGAGTAATTTTTTTAATTAGAATTAATTTCATATTATTTAAGTTAAAATTATTTACAATTTCTTTTACTGGAGGGCAATTATGATAAAAGTTTTCAGATTGGAATTAAAATTAGAATTAGCTAAGGAGGACAGTAAATTTTTAATTAGAATTAATTTCATATTATTTAAGTTAAAATTATTTACAATTTCTTTTACTGGATGGCAATTATGATAAAAGTTTTCAGATTGGAATTTAAAATTAGAATTAGCTAAGGAGGACAGTAAATTTTTAATTAGAATTAATTTCATATTATTTAAGTTAAAATTATTTACAATTTCTTTTACTGGAGGGCAATTATGATAAAAGTTTTCAGATTGGAATTAAAATTAGAATTAGCTAAGGAGGACAGTAAATTTTTAATTAGAATTAATTTCATATTATTTAAGTTAAAATTATTTACAATTTCTTTTACTGGATTGTAATTATGATAAAAGTTTTCAGATTGGAATTAAAATTAGAATTAGTTGAGGATAGTAAATTTTTAATTAAAGTTATTTAGTTTAAAAGAAGTTAAATGTATACCATATTCTAGGGCTTACTCACTTTAAGGACGTTATGATCTAAAATGCACTTAATTATGGTTAATCATTTAATGATTCTTTACACTATCTTAAGTAGGGTTGGATTAGGTTTACGTGTAAGTGAAAAGATATTTATAACTTATTTTGTACATGTTAGATTGTTATTTAGTTTTTCTATATACTCTTTGGTATTGATTCTTTATCCATAATTGTGATTCTTTGTTGTTCACATTTCCCTCTTATTTAATTACACTTTTTGGGTAATTTTATGTCTAGATATATTTTGGATATGATGGGAACCCAAATGTTTAAGTTACTTCCTTTTGTTAGCCATGGGTGATATGTAGTTAGACTTCCAGAGGCGAAGGGAACCTTTTATGTGTGTTGAATATTCTCGTGGATGGACCTTTGGATTCCATTGATTGTGATTTTATTTTGAGCTCGTGGGTGTACCTTGTTCCATGATTTCCCTTACATTTTGGTGGTGATTATGAGCGAGATGGTACATGCCTCGCATGTGTTTTCATTTTATGGCTTTTATGTTTGGTACACCCTTGTGGTTGTGAGCTTTGTTGTGGAACTGTTGGGGAGGGTGGCTCTTCATGGGGGCGGGCGCACAAAGGGGCTGTTAGGGTAACCCATGGAAGAGTTTCCTAAACAAGTGATAATATAATTAATAAACTAGTGGGTTTGGGTAGCTAAAACATTAAACAAGATTAATGATGTGCCTCACCCATACCGTTAGTGCTTTCACAGACTAAGGATGGGATGAGAAGACCTGGTTGGTAAGATCACTACCTTGTCCTCATGAAAGGTAAGTGGTTCCGCATGAGTCACCCTATGGAGCGGTGCCTTGAGATAGGCTGCCTGGATAACCATAGATGGAGGCGGTACCTTGTGATAGGTTGCCTGGATAATCCATGTTAGGCCATGCGATGACACTCTCCCACAGTATCCGTTTACTCTTCCTTGCTTGGTAGCCTCTGGAAGTGTTGATGTACTTGTTGATGTACTTTTTGATGTACTTATTGATGTACTTATTGATGTACTTGTGAGTTACTTGTTGATGTATGTGATGATGTACCTGTCGATATACTACTTGATGCACTTGTTGATGTATGATGGGATGTTGTTCTATGTCAGTGTTGATGTTAGTCTTGTTTTCTTGTAACTTGTTGGATATGGACCCTTTCTTGTCATTTCCTAGCACGGGGGGTGGACCTTCGGGTCCACATGGTCGGGTGGAACGTGCTATGCACCCATTGGGTTCCCAGGATGTGTTCGTGAGACAGATGCGAATGCAGAATTCCAGAGTTTGTCTTGGATGAAGAATTTCCTCCCTTTTGGTACCATAAACCTCATTTATGTACTCAATGTAATCTTCCCCATGATAAAGGGAAGCTCTATTTAATGTTTCTATTGTACCCTTGATGTTTATTATCTGTGGAAATATGCTCCACAATTGTAACATGAAACTATGAATTGAATCTCAATAAAATTGTGTATCTCTCTTATAATTATGGATGAATGTATGTTATCCTTATGTTTCTCTTTTGCTTTCATCTGGATAAAAGTTCTATGTTTGTAATGACTATTCCATGTACCCCAAAGGACGTAGATAGCTTTGCAAATACATAATCGCTCTTCATGTTAAGATTATACATTTCCATCTTATACAATGTTTCTCAATTCAACAAAAAAAAAAAAAATGTGCGGTGTTTTGTTGTCCTTTGGGGTTAACATGGCGGGGCATTACAGCTTTGTACTTATCAATACCTCCATGTGAACCAATCTTTTTCTTGAACGCCCATTTGCAACCAACAGATTTTCGTCCTTCAGGCAATGGTACAAGATCCCATGTATCATTCTTTTTCAAAGATGCCATTTTTTCATCCATAACAATCTTCCAAGATTATGCATCATTCATACCTAGTGCCTCTTCTACAGATCTGGGTTCATCCATGTTAGTATTCAAAGCAAAAATACATCTACAATAATCAGGTGAATACCTTTCAAGTGGCTGTCTATGTCTTGTAGACCTACAAACAAGCTAAGTTGGAGGATCTTCCTCCTCTTCTGAAGATTTAGAGCTAGATGAGCTCTCCTCAACTTCTTGTCTATCCTTGGGCCTTGATTCAACTTTCTCAGGTGTAGAAGGAAATTGAATCACATCTTCATGTTTACTTTGTTCTAGCTGTAATGTAATAGAAGAAGGCTTAGTTTCTCTAAAAACCACACTTCTGCTATATATTACCTTTTGTGCAATAGGATCCAAAAGCTTGTATCCTTTCACACCATAACTATATCCGATGAAGATACATTTCACAACCTTTCTCTCCAACTTTGTTCGCTTCTCCTTTAGCACATGTACATATGTCTCGCAAACAAAAACTCTAAGATGTCTTAATGAAGGCTTGCGACCCGACCATGCCTCTATAGGCGTCTTATTAAGAAGAGTTGATGTAGGAGACCTGCTAATCAGGTAACAGGTAATGGAAACAGCTTCAGCCCAAAACCTTTGTTCTAGACTAGCACCATTCAAAATACTCCTAACCTTCTCCATCAGTTTCCTATTCATTCTTTCTGCAACTCCATTATGTTGTGGAGAATATGGAGTTGTCTTCTTTCTCTAAATCGCACAATATTTACAAAATCGTTAGAGAAAAATTCACCTCCATTATCAATCCTCAAAAATTTTACTTTCTTTCTAGTTTGCAACTCAACCTTTGCTTTAAATTCTTTAAATCGACTAAAAACTTCATATTTACTCTTTAGAAAATATATACCCATGTCCTACTATAATCATCAATAAATGAAACATAATATGTGGATTTACCAATCAAAGAAACATCTACAAGACCAAACACATCAAAATGAATAAGATCCAGTACACCACAAGATTTATGAGAACTCAAGTAAAACTAAACATAATTTTGTTTTCCATAAATGCAATGCTCACAGAAATCGAATTAAATATTACAATCAAACAAACCTTCAACAAGGTTTTTATTTTTCAAGGACCTTAGACCCTTTTCTCCAATGTGGCCAAGTATTTGGTGCCATAACATAGTTTTCTTTGTAGGTAACTTTGATTCAGAATAAATAGCACCCTTGGGTATCCAAAATCCATGACCATCTGCTGAAGAAGAAACCCTTGCCTCTTCCACAGACTTGCTTTTCACATAAGTACTGTTGCACTCGATAGTGCATGCATCAAGCTTATACAATGTGTCATATTTGACACCTCTAGCGATCACCATAGCACCTCTAACCATCTTGCATCTTGCATCATAAAATACTACCTACACACTTGCATCTATTAGTTTGTTCACAAATAAAAAAAATTGTGCTAATCTAGGGATATGCAACCCACTATTAATCCTTTTTATTCTACCATCAAGAAACCTAATTTTAACTTTACCACAACCAACAATATTTAAATAAGAATCATCACTTCAGTACACCTTACCTCCATCAAATTCCTCATATTCAGAAAACCAATCTCTATTAAAGGTCATATGAAAGGATGCACCTAAGTCAATTAACCATGCATCATTACCTGCACGAGTTTCCAAAGCTGCAATGAATGCATCACCATCTTCCTTCTCAGACTTAGAATCATAATCAAATTTCTTCTTTTTCTTTTTCTTTTTGTCTTTGCATTCCTTACAAACATGTCCAAGCTTACTACAGTTCCAACAAATAACTTTGGACTTTCCAAGAGATTTAGATCTCCCTTTGGACTTGGATTTGTCATGCTTCTCATTCTTCTTGCCTTTTTCCTTAGGTCTTCCATTAAAATTTAGGGTCTCCTTGGCAGTGATGGATACCTTCCTCCTCATCTCTTCAGAAAGCAAAGAACTCACCACATCTTCAGTCTTCAAAATAACATTAGTACTCCCAATAGCCATAACAAGAGAATCCCACGAATTAGACAAAGAACAAAGCAAGATCTGACATTTCTCCTCCTCATCCATTTTGACACCAATTGACGCCAATTGAGCCACCAATATATTGAATTCTTCCAGGTGGTATGTGATTCGTCCACCCTCTTCCATTCTCAAGGAATATAATTTCTCCTCAAGAAAATCTTGTTCACTAAAGATTTGGCTTGATACATCTCACCGAGTTTCTTCCATAGTTTTTGTCCAGAGGTCTCCTCATGGACATTAATTAAAATAGTCTTCCAAGAAAAGTCTCATTAGACCCTTGAATTTACGGTCCATAACAACATATTGAGCAACCTAAGTAGGATCTGTAAGCCTTGAAACATTCTCGTCAATAGCATCCCACAAATCTCAATCTATCAACAGATCCTCCATCTTTAGCTTCCACATCTCAAAATTATTTCCAAAAAATTTCTCCACCTCTATTCTCCTTGATGAACTTGCCATCTAAAAATTCTTGTGTTCAAGATCACAAAGTGTCTTTTGCACAAGCTCCCACTCAAATCTGGATTAGTTTAAAAAACCCAACAACCCACAATTGAAACCAAAGGTGATCAAGCTCTTATACCACTTGTAAGGAAGCTAAGGTAGCGAAACAACTTCCTACACTAATCTTGAGAGGAGAATAATGCAAAACCTTACAGATCTTTAACAGTTACAAAAAATTAAAAAGAATAAACATAAATATCATGCTTGTACCACGACACAGTGATTTATGTGAGGAATCCCTTTCAGGAGAAAAACCCCACACTCCAAAAGCCGCCTAATATATTATTCAAAAATCACAAAGATTACAATATACTTGCAAAGCAAGCTTCTCATAGGAGTATCACCACCAGAGATCAAGAGACAACATGACCACTATAGGACTCTCAGAGTACATCACAATACCGCAGTCGTGATACAACGCCCTCATAAAATAGGGCTACATTTCAGGGCAAGATAGACCAACAAAATATTTTCCATTAGATTTAAAACCTAATAACGAACGGTCCAAATTTACAATATATCAATATTTAATGTTTGTCATCCATTTAGGATTTTTTTTTAACACGCTCACATTTTGCTCTGTGCTACCAATGTATACACCTATCGGTGTAACTAGAAAATATATACAAATATATATACATCCTATCAACAATAGAACTTATATAATTGCAAGGTTGAGACACATTTGCCTAACAACAAGGAGTGTATGTCTGAGTGGGAGAGATATTGATATAGATATAGAGAGGGAGAGATATATATAAATATAGAGAGAGGGAGGAAGAGAGGGAGAGAAATAGAGAGAGGATAGAGAAGTTGAGAGATATAGAAAGAAAGAGTGATAGGGAGAGAGGGAGAGATATGGATAGAAAGAGGGAGAGATATAGAGATATATATAGTGGGAAAGATAGAGGGGAAAGAGAGATAGAGATGTAAGGAGAGGTGAGGAGATAAAGATAGGGAGAGAGATAAATGGAGATACAAAGAGGGGGATACAAAGAGAGGAAGAGAATGAGAGAGATGGAGGGATACAAAGATAGAGATAGGAAGTTATATAGAGAGAGGTAGAGAGAGGGAGATATATAGAGAAAGGTAGGAGAGGTACATATGGGGAGATATATATAGAGAGATATGGAAAGATAAAGAGAGAGAGGTCTCTTTATATCTCTATCTCCCTCTCTATCTTTATATTTTTTATTATCTTTCTTTTCGATTGATCTCTCGCCCCTCTCATCCTCTCCTCTTGCTATTTTCTCTATCCGATCTCGAGGAAAATTCGATCTCGATCTCTCGATCTCCTCTACGGATCTCCTCCTACGATCTCGATCTCTCTTTATCTATTCTATCTCTCCCCGATCTTTATCTATCTATATCTTCGATGCTTTCGTGCAATCGGCACAATGAAGAGGTTTTAAGGATGAGTTATATCCTTAATCAAATCGCATGCTACCCTAAGTATAACTCCCTAGGGACATGATATCCTTGGATTGTTGGCATGAAACAACTAATTAAAAGTTACCTTGTTTCTCTCACTCTTTAAATTTTAATTTCTATTTTAAGTTTGAAATTCATTTTATTATATAAATTATATAACAAAAATCCCAAATAGAATTATTCTACAATAATTAAAGTTTTAATAAGATAAATAATTATAAATTAAATTAATTTTAATATTTTTTTAATTATTATTCTAATTTTATAAAAAGACAAATAATAAAAATAAATTTTGAACTTAAATCTAAATTTAAAACTAAAATAAAATAAAATCAATGGAAAGTCAAAATATATCAAAATTCAAATATTAATAAGCATAATAATTTTAAAAATTAATAACAAATAATAAACTTATCAAGTATGGTTAAATATAAAAGTAAAACTATTTTTTTTATTTGTTAGAATTAAAATATTAATAAAATATATACCTAAAAATATAATTAATATATTACAAACAATATTAACATAAATTCAATATTAAAATTTTTTAAAAAAACTATTAAATAGATTATATTTTAAAAAGTAAAATTGTATTTCAAATAAAATATTAAAAATAAAAATAAACTATATTAAAATTGTTAAAAGTAAAATCCTATTTTTTATATTAAAATTACAAGTAACACCAAAATTTAAAAGTGAAAAATAAAATGAAACCTATTCAAAAGATAAAAAGTCAATTCATAATTATTGATTTATTATTATTAATATTATTATTTAAAAATATATATATAAAAACTTATTATTATCTATCTAAAAAACTAAGTTTAAAATTTTTAAAAGAAAAAAATAATTCTTATCCTGCGTTTTCTTTTTTTTTGATACGTAAGGTCAATATAATTATATTAATTAAAAAATTGAGTACAAACGCATGCCAAGCAGGAAAAGATCCACCATAGCCAAAAATCCACCACCTTCCCTAACAACTGTTAACGCCATCAGACAGGAAAAACATGCTCTGAAAGCACTGAAGAACTACCAAAACATAAGCATGAACAAAAGACTAATAAAGAAACTACACCACAACCAGAAACTACCAACAAACGAGAAATACCAAACCCTACCCCCAAAGCAAAAACCTGCTAACACCCACATTACTGAAACTTGTTTAATTTTGCAAATTCCTCAAACTCAATTTTCCAATCTACTTCCCCTACCGCCACCAGACCAAAGAATTTCTTTAGAAATTCAACCACTGCCCCTGCCAACATTCAATGACGCATCAAACCTGGCATGTGCAAGTCCAAAAGGAAGGGGAAAATCGTTACTGTGTCCTCTTCATGAATTCATTCCACGTCGCGAGGCCTTGGGCATCCTTTGCCTTCAATTACCACACGTAGAGCTTCATCCACACCTACGACCAAATCCTCCCGAAACATTTTCACCAACAATTTCTTTGCTTTAGCCTTTGAAGTCCTCAAATCCAAAATGGAAGCCAGGAAATGTGAAGAGACATGCAGGTTATCGCGACCATACTCCCCATTTCCCAGGTGGCCAGTGCCCAGAACCATCTTCACAGCCACAACCACCAATGAATCATTGTTTAACAAAATTCTTTTTAATCTCTGGTTCGTAATTTCCTTGAACGTCACTTGTCTCGTCAACAACTTCAAAGAAATTAGTGTGTCAACTCCAAAATGGGCTAAGCCCAACACTGAAACCTCAATCACAAACTTTGAGCTCTTCGCCATTAACCTTTCTACAGAAATTGCACTCGGCTTTGGAGAGAACAAACACCCACAGACACCACAACCACTAGCTACTAAAACTGCATGCCAAAAAAGTCATTGGCCTTCCATAAATAAGCAAACTCTATCCACCATACCACCATCATCATCCACAAATGGTACCCAAACCAGCATGTGGGACGTCCTTGCAAGGAGGAGAAAATCCTTCCCCATTATTTTCACTCATAAAAACTCATGAAATCAGGTGTCGTATATGTCCTCGACATCATGTCGAGAGCCATCAACAAGACCTCGACACACCTTCCAAACACACTGCCACCACATCCCTTCAAACATCAACACATGACCACCGTGGCATCCAATGCCACCTCCCTCCGCCACCTCGGAGGGACGCCCTCCCTGCCACCCACCTTATCCTGTGTTTTCTTGATTTAAAGCTAAGACTAGATAAAAATGTAGTTTTTTAATTATATATTATATTTTTAAATATTTTAAAAAAATTGATGGTTGAGATCATTTTTACAGTCTTGCATCCTTCTTTAGAATTTTCAACCATTGAATTTAAAAATAAATTCGTTCACTTCATATAAGGAACACCTTCAATGTAAAGAAAAAAAAAGAATTATGTTTTATTAAGATAAGATTGAAATGAAAAATAGATTTTTTTTTTGGCAAAAGGCTAAAATCCTATATATTATATTACTAATAGTAAGTAGTTACAAAAGAGCCCAAGAGGGCCTAATTACAAAAATGCTCAAGAGGGCCTAATTACAAAAGAGCCTGTTGATGCAAGAATTTGCAGGCAACAGTCTTATGGGAAACTTAGCTATTGGGGGACTTGTGCGCATAGCTAAGTGACCTCTGGGGTTTTATTGAAGTCGACTCTTCATTTTTTTAATGGGGGGTGAGAAAAGGGAAAGAAGATAAACATTAAACAAACAAATCTAAGCTAAGGCGATGCGCTAAATCAATAATGAGATAAGTAAGCACATTGTAGAAACAAAGGCTCAAATAGTAACTAGTGTATATTAAAGAGACAATTCCCAACACTGCAAACATACGAGCATCAAACCATTTGCATAATATAACCCACACAGCATAAGCTAACACAAAAGAGTAGCAACATGATTTGTATTATGCTAAGCCATATAAAGATTACAAAAGCTTGAAACAGATGTTCATATATTCTCAGAAAATGCAAGCACAATCTAATGTCCTATCAAATGCTTGAAAACAGAGAGGCCGAACAGGTTGGCACAATCTGCAAGTTCAAATTTAATATTAAACACTACAAAGGATAATTCTCAGCGCTTGGAAACTTAGTCTATCTAACAACAACCATAAATTGAAGAAAGGGCTACTTAAAAAGAGCCAGCCCACCGCCTGGAGGCTCCAACAAGAAAGATGCTCCAACAAAGCCACCAATGATAAAGATTCTCCCACGCAGGCACCAACAGAAAGATGCAACGACAACATGCCAATAGGGATGGTCCGAGGAGTGATGGGCCACGCAATAGCAAGAGGAAAGGATACGCGGCAACAAAACAGAAACCATTGCAACAACCATCGAACAAAAGCAATGAACGCCCGAACAAACACCACGTGGAAAGCTCCTGACAAAGGTAACTATGATGTGGGCCCCATCCAAACAGAAATTAGGCGGAGGCGACGTGTCAAGTAGTCAAAGCCCAAAAAAAAGAAAGAGAGTGTCTCGAAGGGAAGCTCTGATAGGACGCCACATGGTGGTGGTCGGAAAGCTGCGAGCGATACCAAAACAAAAGGTGGAGCCGCAAAGGAAAGAAAGACCGCAAAGGAAAAGAGTGGTGCTTGAATAATTATTCACAGCCTGGTGACGCACAGGGAAATTTCGCCTATGAAATGAGAAACTCCAAATTATGGCATCGCAAACCAGTCCAATTTCCCGGACAATCACTCACAAATGGGAGAGGGCGGCCCGAAGAGATGCCCAGACCTTGTCCGATGGTGCAAAGAGAGTGCGCAAGCTTTCATGTGCCATGTTTAAATCAATAATTGCCTTAAAATGCAATCCACTCGATATCTTCACCTCAGACTCGAGTTGAAAGAAGAGTTGAGCCAGCTGATGCACCATGTTCTCAATATTGGTAGTCGTCGGAGGCTGATAAAAAGATTGGAAAATAGATAAATCTTGTTTTTTCTCCTCAATCCTCTCAATGATGTGTTCTATGCCTGCCACTGTTTGGTCAGCTAAGAAGGGTGATGGAAGCCCTCACTGAGTTAGTCAGGAAAATTTAGCTTGCATATCATGGGTAATCTGCGTCAGCCTTGTTCTACACTCACCGACATGCTGGATGGCATCATGCATAGAAATGAGAATATTCACGCTCATGGCCTCCGTTGTTCGGTCCTCGATCCCCACACTACTCAACACCTCATCAGAGGCGGTATACAATTTGCTTAATAGTTGTCTGGCCTTCAGAACTCTGTCGGAAGTCGTTTCCTGCACCCGTTGCATTGTTTCACTAACCACCCCGCATAAGTTGGTAGCCTATGCCGTAAATTTGAGAGTGGGCTGCAAGGTAAGACATAATGACTTAACCTTATCCCAGTATGATGCATGCAATTCCTTAGCTACTTCTAGTGGGTTCATTTGGGGTGCAGGAGGCTGGGCTCTCAGAAGGTCCACCTTCGTAGCCTTACTGCTCAATTCTGCTTTCAACTCTGAAATGCTCCCCTCCAGGACTGAAATCTGATTCTTTAGAGCAATAATTTCTTCCTCCTTACCCTTCAAGGCTAACTTAGCCCATTTTTTCTTTTCTGTTTCCTGCTCCAATGCGGCATTCATTTCATTTACTTCATCATTGGTACTCTGTCGGAGCTGCTTCAAACCATCATTTTTTTTCCTCAATTCATCGCGGAGGGCCACCTCAGATGCCTGAAATTGCTCAATTTCTTTTCACAGGGCAGGAATGACCTCCACATTAAGAGCCTGAAGTTCAACAACCTTGCCCTCAAAGGCATTTCTTTCATTTTGTAGCCGATTGGTTTCAATCACCTGATCCTTGTGCTTATTTGTCCAAATCTCCACCTTTCCTTTTAGGTCCAAAATCTATTCATCTTTCTTCTTCATCTGGCAACTGAGTTTGAGGAAATCAGTTGTGACCACCCTTTGGGTTTCCTCCATTAATTCTACCTTGTCCTGCGGATGAGCTTGTTGCAAATCAAGCTAAACAACATTGACGGAATAATCAGTTGGTTGCATCTCTCTGAATGGCCTGATGACATTGGGTGTCAAATTTGCGAACATCAACGAATTTTGATTTTCGTTGAATACAGTCTGCATATGGGGCTCCGTAGGTTTGTTTGCATTCTTCGCCCTTCTTTTCTGAATTTGGCTAGCCCGGGCACTTTTGGTAACATCCACCTGCGAGAAATATTCCTAGGGTGAAATACCCAATCCACCAGCGAAAGGAAATTCCTGGGGAACTACCAATGGGAATGACAATGTGCTTAGGGTATCAGTGGATTTGCTATGTCTTGTGACAGTGGCCGGGGAAAAAGGTGGGATAAACTCACTAATCAGAGATGGTGAAAACATAGCAGGGGAAAAGGCCGGAGGATTAGCCAATTGACGTTGAGGCATCAAAGATACAAATTGTTGACTCAGTGGATTAGAATGTGTTGCTATTACTTGTATCTCAGGGGCAATAGACATAGGAGGAGGTGAATGGGGACCCCTAGGGGAAATAATGTTGACTTGTTGTGGGTGACCAGTGAGTGGAACAGTTGACGCAAGTGACATGGAAGAAGCAAGCATGGAGGGAACTAAAGATAGAGAAGAGAGAGAAGAGGGGGAGAAATGTACCTGAGTTTCCTAAAGATTCGTAGCAGATATGATTACCTCTTCGTGCTATTCTTCTCCTCCTCCTATTGCCTCCTCAATTCGAGGTCTCTTCTCTTCTAGGGAATCATCTAGGTCCATAATAACCCTTTGGTGGTGCCTAACAAAGCTCGACCTCTTCTTCCTTGATCTAGAGGAGATAGTTGGCTCTGATAGTTGTGTATTTGAAGATCTCTCATGTTGCAATTGTTGTCCACTGACCACCTCTCCTTGCAAGGGGCCTGCTTGAATCATGGGAGCCTTTTGGGCTACTTCTTCTTCATGCTCTAGGGTTGCACTTTCTGCTTCACCGAACCTCTCAAACTCTGAGGGATTAGGAGAATCATCACTATCTGAATGCTTGTGGTACTAGGCATCATCAAATTTTTTGTCTGAGTCCACCTCTTGAAAGAGCCCTACAGTCCTTTTTATCTCCTGTCTATAGATCTAGAAATCTTTGATCTTTTCAGGCTTCCAACCGATCCTCGCTAGCTGGCTGTAGAGTAATTGATTTATTATATGGTTCGGGTTAGGCTTGTCCATTATGTGATAAAAATTAATCCAAGGTGGTCAACCCGAGCTAAAAGGGAGGTGCTCGAGGCCGACGTATAATTTTGCATTTCCCTCATCTGCAGTTCTCCAAGGGTCCCAAAATGACCGAGGTTGATGAGGGATTTTAATTCCTACCTCTGCTAAGTTACCTACTAGATTATAGCACCATGTATCACAGATAACCACCAATCCGAGGTGACATAACTTGGAAAACAACACTTCAAAACTATTCACCCTTGATCTCTTCTTCTTGGCTAATGTTACAGAGCCAAACATGACTAGCAGCGTTAGATAGGAGGTCAGATGCTTCCCTCCCCAGTAATCATTTTCAATATTGCACAACTGCCTGAAAACCTCCAAGGCTAGCACCCTATCCAAAACAAAACATGAGAGCCAGAAAGGCTCTCGGACGAAACCCTGTATGCGAAGCATTGTAAAATTTGAACCAAAAAACCAATCACAAGGCAATACAAGACCTCTCATCCATGACATTTGACTCTGTGTCAAGCGCCTGAAGCTATCTCCTCCTATTTGATCCAAAGCTCGTAAAGTCGGAGCTAGGAATGCATATGAAAATGTGTAATAATCAAAAGTTTTTGAGAGGATGGGATTCCATGTAGAAACTGGCTTTCTAGCGCCATTTTCGTCAAAAACTGCTAGGGGCAGAAATTGTTGGAAATAGTCTAGGTTCTGATGTAAAATCATGTAGGCCAAGAAAGAAGAATACCTGAACTTGGAACTGGGCTCGAACCCCTTTAGCTGTCGGCACATCCTCTCCACAATGACTTTCGCAAAGTCCATCAGTAGAGGCTCTTTATTCTTTTTCAGCATGAAGCCTATGCTCATCTGGAAGTCTGAGACTTCCTTATCCGTGTCCAGCCCACATACCAACGCCAACATAGATAAAATGGAAGGCAAGCCTGTTCTAAAAGCACCCAGACTAAGAGGAAAGCTAGGAGGGACAGAGTTATCCAGGGGCTTACCCGTTTCAGCATTGAAAAATTGTTGCGTTGCTCTCAACGTCCTCCAGTAATTTCGCAGCCTAGAAATATCGAAATCCTCAACACCCTCAAGAGCGTTCAAAGGGATGCACAACATATCTTGGAGCACCTGGTGACTGATCACCACTTTAAAATTATGGCCAATTATAACTCTTGAATTGGCGTTAAAAATTCTAGCACAGACAACCACAATCTCTGGACAATAGTGCACCAAAGGGACCATATATTGAGGGAGGCCACAATTCCACAGTCAACTATGAAAAGGATCATTGATGTTTTTCATCTTTTCGCATGCAGCTTCTCTTAAATTTTTGGGGTTCTGAGATAACTCTAGATCGCAAACATTATCCCAATCCTTTGAAACCAAAGCTTGGTTTCAAGGAGAAATTATGTTTAACATTTTTTGGTCCACCGGCTTAGTGAAGGGCCATGAAGGTTTAGCTAGAATGCCTGGGGTTGCATAAGAAACCTAGGCATAGATATCTATGCAAGGCGCCTGCATCCTTTGTTCATCAATGCTGCTACCGACGACGGCCTGAGTTGAGCTCTCTGCAATTTTAGCCATTTTCCTCTGTTTTGAAAAACTCTGCTACTTAGCTTTTCGAAATCCTTTCTCTGTCTCTGCAAATGACTAAGGCAATTACATGATTTACCAACTTCGCACAATTAATTCCTTTTGCACGATGTTCCCATTTGTGTTTTTGATTTTTTGAAAATATCGGATTAGCAAGGGTACACTTTGTTTTTCACATGGATTATGCCATGCATCACTAACCCTTTCGTGCGTGCAAAGAAACCACCAAATTGCCAAAGGATTCCCCATATAAAGAGATGTGACCTCACATACGAAAGCTCTAGTTTTCTTGGAAAAGGCATCAAAGCAGCAACACCATATCTTTCTGCGAGCTTTTTGCATTTAATGATTACTTGATTGCAATTGGGCACATCAACCAATGACTTCGTCCTAAAAGATTTGCCTTGATTTAATTAGGATGAAAATGTTCCTTATGGCAACAACTCTCCCTCTCTCTACCTTTGAAAAAGGCTTAATTTGAACAAATTGCAACTGCATTTGATTATCTTCATTATTCTGCATGCCACAACACTGCCTGTCAGGCCTTTTTCATACCATTTGCTTCTGACGTAAACATACCTTGCTCAAAAGAGAAGCCTCTCCCCATCTATAAAAAGGCATCCTATGGCACTTTGGCAATCCATATTTGCACTTAGCATTTCTTAGAGATTGGCCCTAGGATATAGTTGGTAGCTTTAGTACTTGGTGAGAGTAGTGATAGTTATGGAAACACCAATTAGACTTACGTGCAAGAAAACCCAAGTTGCCTTTTTAGGAAAAATTAGGTGCAGGCGATTGAAACGCATAATCGACGTGAAGAATCTCATGTATGTGAAAGCCATAAAGTGGGTTTTAGGTAGAGACTGCATAGAATATGAGGATTAGTATAGGGTAAACACCAGTATCTGTTCCCATTTTGTAGCTTCTTTATTAGACATTGGTGTTTCCAAAAGGAAGATTCTGAGGCTGACCAAACATTTATTTCCCAAACACTACTTGGAGGGGTTGGAGAACATCGTAAGAGCTGTTGAGATTGGCCGTGGAATCCCATCTATTCGCAACCTGCGCCGACTTGCTGAGGGAGGAGGGAATGTGCTGACTAGGCCCTTTTTGCGTGGCTTTGAGCTTGAAAATCACGAGGAACATCGAAACAAGGTCTGTGTCAGGTGCCACTTCTTGATGAGGATGCACAACATAGAACCCTTCAAAGAGGTGCAGTGGTACGAGAATTTTGAGAGGATGGTGTTTCCTCATCATGCGCCACCTGCCATTGCTGGACCTTCCTATGCCTGAAAAGACACCCAAAAGACCTCTTTTTCCTTCTTGTTTTTTGAAAAATTCTCTACAACACTCGTTAGCGACAATATATGTATTTTGGAATACGGCCATGGGTCTCGTTACAACAATATGTATACCAATGTAAATATCTCCATAATTAATACAATACATATGTTTCCTATATTCTGGTTTCTTCTTCATTTCATCTCATCTTCATGCACCAATATGGTTGTTGATTTTAAAAAGCACTGAGAATGACCTAAAACTAACAAAGCAAGGAAAATATATACATATTTACAAACTTATTGCAAAAGCCGAATTAATTGAACTTTTTGAGGTGTATTCCATTAACTGGAATACCCAAGGCCTCACCCTCCATTGTTTCCAACTCAAATGAGTTGTGTTGTTTTCATTGTGTGATTTTGAATGGTCCTTCCTAGATACTATCAAACTTGCCATGTGTGATCGGGTTTTGCTCCGCACTCATTAAACTTGAGCACCAAGTCTCCACATTGCAGACCCTGGTCAGACATTTTCTTGTCGAACCATTTCTTTACCACCTACTGGCGGTTAGTCATTGCTTCAAGAGTGTGCTCTCATTTCTCCTGAACTTCAAGTAGTTCTACCAACCGTACCTCCATTGCTCCATTTGACTCAATCTCAAGAGACTTGAGTAACTGGATCGCAGGGATTTCCACAGAGATGGGCAACAACACTTCCATCTCATATACCCTCTCATAAGGGGATGTCTTCAATAATTGCTTGGGCGTGATACGATCTTCCCATAGTGCTGTCCGAAGGTGGTTATGCCACTCCCTTTGATGTTCCGAACCTATTCTCTTGATCAGTCGGAGAAGATTCTTGTTTGTAGATTCGACAAGGCCATTTCCTTGCGGATAGTAGTTGGAAGATGTCTTTAGAAAGACTCCATATTTTAGTGAAAATTGGCTGACTTTGGAGCCAAGAAAAGCTTTGGCATTATCCGAGATAATTATCTTTGGTGGGCCAAACCTAGCAACCAGCTCCTCCAAGAAGTTCACAATTTCTGTCTCGGTTGCATTTTTTAAAGGTACAGCCTCAGTCCACCTGGTGAAATAGTCAATTGCCATCAGGATCCATCTGTGTCTGGCTGATGAAACTGGGTTGATCATGCCAATGAAGTCGAGACCCCATTGAGCAAATGGCTCTTCCACTACAATTGGTTTCAATGGCATGGCAACATTTTTCCTTTTCCCAACAAAGAATTGACACTCGTTGCAAGACTTCACCGGCGAATACAAGTCATGTAAATAGCGTTGACCAAAAATATGCCGACCATGTATTGATTGCGGTAGTCACGCTGGCAAAATGTTGTCTCTTTGTTTGGTCTTTGCCGTCCACTACCAATATCCTTTTTACGCTCTTTATTCACCGCGCTAGCTCAGACGCCATTGAGTTTCTGCTTAAAATACTTCAGAATTACACTTAATATTCTGATATAAAATGCTGCTTATTAGGGGAAGTCGACAGGATACCTTCGTGAAATTAATTTTGTCATTAGAGCTGATGTCTCGAGCTCTCATCATTTCAACTTAACCGCGGGTTCCGGGGACTTCATCCTCTGCGTTCATTACTTCATCGTTTTACCTAAATACTTTGGCTTCCCTTTCTTTCCACGGTGTGGCCTAATCGACATCACATGCTGGATGCCGGTTGCATCAATTGGCACGCTTCTCAATGATTTCCACCTTCCATAATATATTCGGCGTGCTGGGGTGCGGCACGCGACCGTCGCGTTGCCTGCTGACCAGTTACCATGGCTTTAACGACCACTTTAATAGCAAAAGCTTGCTTCTCCACAAAGTTATACTTCACCTCATAATATTTTAGAGTGCGTGAATAGAAAGCGATGGGAAATTCTCTTTTATCTTTGTCATCCCTCTACATCAGAACAGTAGCGCTACTTGTGTTACCACCAAAGACATACATGAAGAAGTCTTTTGACTGATCCGGATTAACCAACATAGGAGTAGAAGAAATGGCCTCTTTGATCTATTCGAAAGCTTTTCTAGCTTCTATTGTCCATTTGAAAACCTAGTCTTTTTTCAACATCAATGTGATGGGCAGAACAATCCCTATGAAGTCCAGTATGAACTGGCTGATGAAGTTAACCTTGCCCAAAAAAGATTGAACTCCTTTTTTGTTGATGGGTAGAGGGAGTTCTTTGAT